>AWOL01S0032163.1:85769-153483 GCA_000715115.1 Nicotiana otophora
TATATATATATATATATATCACTCTTATTTTTCATTAATTATAATCAAGTTATACGACTACAATCATCGACAAAAATCACAAACCAACGATATCCTGATAACGCATGGATAGGAGCACGACCCCATACATCAGAGTGAATCAAAGAAAATGGTTTAAATATTTTATTAGAACTCAATGGGTAAGAAGCACGATGACTCTTTCCTAACATGCAAACATCATACTTAAAATTCAAAGGATTACAATATGAAAATAATGTAGGAAACAAATACTTAATGTAACCAAATGAAGAATGCCCTAGTCTTTGATGCCACATCAAAATATGATGTTTCTTAGGGAAGAATGAACCTTGATTAAGTAATGCACTTCCAGAGCACACATCATCCACATAATAAAGAGTCATGATCTAAAATCTCATTAAGTCATGATGAAACCTAACCCAACATGCTAGGTAAGCCAACCAAGATATAGCACAGTTCGAACTGAAGGCCATCGCATAAATAATATAATAAGAATGCAAAACATCAATACAACTATACATAATAACTGGTAGTACAAGTCATGAGCTACTAAGATTAAAATTTATAATAATGGTACGTAAAATGTACAATATCTGTTTGAATGTACATAAATAGAAGTATAAATTCTAAACTACCATGAACAAAATGGTAGCTGGCAACTGGTACCCTGACACATTTTAATAGCCATACTTCGTCTTCCATAATACCTCAGCTCCAAAATCTACAAGCAAGATGTAGAAATATAGTATGAGTATAACCGACCTCATGTACTCAGCAAGTATCAAGACTAACCTCAATGAGGTTGTAGCGAGGTTTACTCAAAAGATATAGATAACCTGTGCAGTTCATTACCATGTATAATAGCAAAGAAATATCCAAGGAGCAGCCAAATAACATCCGATGCCAACAATAAGGTGCACAATTCAAGAAAAAGGCAATAAGCATGACTTTAAATAACTAGATCAAAGCATGTACAAATGTACCAAATCCATGTATTAACACAATTTTTACCAAGTAGCTTTAGTTCAAGTATTCTTACATGATCTCAAAGGACTTACACATGATAAAGGTCCATTTTCTTAGTAATTTCCAAATAATACTTATATGAATTCTCCAACATAATTCTAAGTGTCACTGCATGATAAAGACTCTACATGTATATCAAATCTGACACTCTGTAGGTGTCCAAAAATACCCTAGCAAGCCCTATACATATGAATATGCATATGTCAATGATGTATATAATTGTTTCTACACAATCTAGGATGTAAATGCATACTCAATAATCAATCCTTTGCACTAAACCAATACTAATCCACAATCACCCAATACGATATGCATTCCTAGCATAATTACCTCTTGCTAAGCACAAATCTATGTGTGTGCGCTCACAGGGCCCAAAGTAACAGGGGTAATCACCTGAATCCGGGGGGACGAATCCACGTCCAAACGTTGTTGTAGCATGTAACCCAATCCAAATATAATATCATTGCGACATGCAACCAAATCCAATCATAATAATCTGCATGGACAACTCACTTGCCATAACAACTCAATCTGCACACAAGTCTCTATGTGCCCAAGTATCTCACACTATTCAAATCATCTATGTAATGACATGATCGGTCATTTTGAGCTTTAGTATTTCGTTTGATAGTTTGAGACTTTGAGTATCTTTGTATGATGCATTTTAACTTGTATGTATGGTTGGTTATACTTTTTGAGAGGTTTGGAGTTGATTTGAAAGAGTAATTCTTAATTTGGAAGCAGGAAGTTGGAAGAGTTGACCTAGATTTAAATTGCAAGTAAACGGCCTTGGGATCGTGATTTGATATTAATAGGTTCGTATGGTGATTTGGAAGTGGTTATATGTTCGGATTTGAATTTGGGCGTTCGTAGAAGATTTTGGCTCCATTGCCAAAATCTGTCAATTTGAAGAATTGAAAAGTTTATAGGTTCTATCAAAAGTTAGCTTTGGTGTTATTAGGCTCAGATTGTAGTTTTTTCACCTTTTAAGTTCATTATGTTTATTAGAACTTATACACAAAGTTTAGTTGTGATCCGAAACGTCTAAATGTGATTCGGACGAGTTCGGTGAAGTTGAAATGTACGTTAAGAGAATAATTTTGATCTTCGATTCTTGCATTTTGATGTGAAATGTGGTGTTGTGAGACTTTGAATAAGTTTGGATATTGTATTTGGATTTGTGGAGTTGCACCTGCATTTTGTCGATGCGGTAGTAGGGCTAAAAATGCAATGAAGGCCTATTTTATTGGAACTCTCATAAGCGAGCAGGGGACTCGCAAAAGCGAGCTGGAGTTTTGCAGGAGCGAGAATGCCTGGGAGAATGTTATATTCGAGGGTAAACTTAATTTATCATATTTTGAGATTGGGAGCTCGGATTGGAATAAAGTTTGAGGTGATTTTCACCCATGTGGATTGGGTAAGTGTTCTTAACTCAGATTTGATTATTATTCATGATTCTATCTTCGACTTTGACATTTGATTGACGAATCTAAGGAATAAAATTTGGTATTTTTGTCTACACTTTACGAGTTTGTATTTTTGGGATTTGAGTACCAATTTTTACTCAACTTTGGATCTAATTACATATTTGTATTTGACAAGTTTTGGATCACCGATTTTTGGTATTGGTTTCAAATCATGGGCACGTGAGGCCTGGTTGACTTTTTGTTTTTTTAACTTTTGGGAATTTCTTCAAATATCAAAGTTTTATGGATTAGAATCACTTCCTGTGGCATTTTGGACTCCCTTGGATGATGTTTGGCTTGGATTTGCGCGATTGGAGAGCTAGGTCGAGGTTTTGATACAATTCGAGTTGAAGACTAGCCTGGATAAGGTAAGTATCTTGTCTAAGCTTGGTTGAGGGTAATTTCCCGTTGGATCTGATATTTGTTATGTGTCGAGGGTGATGTATATGCGAGATGACGAGCGTATATGCGTGCACCATGGTTATTCGTGATTCGAGTAGTTCTTGAGCCATTATATGCCTTATTTTGCTATCATACTTCTTTGATATCATGTTTTCTCCACTTGTAATTACGTCGACTATTATTCATGCTTGAAATCATGTCTAGGGTATGTGCTTATCTATTTGAAATATGATAGGGTTATTTTTTTCTATGTTGAGTTGTTGTCATAGCTGTAGTCATATTTTCTAGTTATAATATTATATCCACGTGTTATAACTCTATCTCCTTGTACTTTTTATATGTCATCTCACATGTGTTGGGTCTTTGCGTGTGATACGGGTTTGAGCTGAGTTGTAGCATGTGGGTATATTCTATACGGTATATTGATTGTGATTTTGTGAGATGTTGGCATATGGAGACTTGAGCGGATTGATGGTTGATATTGGGTTGTAGAGTCGTGTTGTTGTTGATAGTGAGGTGACGTGTATGCCATGCTCCATATTGGGTTGAGTGGCATTAATATTGAGATAACGCATGCGCCAGGCCCCATATTGGGCTGAGTTACGATGATCATTGACTTTGATCCAATCAATGCTTTGGCAAGGATCCGTCCCTCCGAATTCAGGTAATAACCCATGTTACTTTGGATCCTGTGAGTACAAGCACATGTTACGTGCTTGGTGAGAGACTTATGTCAGGCACCCGTACAATGCTAAGTGTGTGTATGTGTTTGTGTTTGAGGATCCATGGGAAATTTTCCAGGCACCGTGAGAGTCCTAAGAGTCATAGTATGACTTATGGGTACTTGTGCTAGGCTCTAAGGATGTGATAAGGATTGTGTATACTTGACGATTAGATTGTGATAGTTGTTGATTTTCCATATATATATGACATGCATGCATAAAGTTGTACTTTCCTCATGCTATTTAGTATTTGATGTCTCTACGAGATGTTTAGAGTTTGAAATCATAGTTTTTCTTTGATAAGACTCTATCTAAGTGATTTCTCTGGAAAAGCTGATGCCTTGACTAATATTTCTGAAAAGCATGTTTTTTCTCCTGTTATTGTGTTAGAGCTGAATCTGTTATTATTTGAGCTATTTTTCCCCTATCTGCTATTATTCTGCTATTATTGTTGTTGTTGGCTGTGTGAGCATCAAACCTTGTTAAGTTCGTCACTGCTTTCAGCCCGAGGTCAGGCATGCTACTTATTAAGTGCATGGGTTGGTTGTATTCACACTACACTATGCATTTCTTGTGCAAATCCAGGTGTTGCTGATCTTGGTGGTTGCCAATGAGTCATATCCTGATTTGTTATAGATTTCAAGGTAGCATTGTTATCCCGTTCGCAGGCCTTGAAGTCCCATCGTCGATCTATTATTACTACAATTTAGTCATTCGAACAGTATCGTATTTTTGTTCAGTCTCTGTATTTAGTATTCAATAGAGCTCATGTACTCGATGCCACCATATTTTGGAATGGTTTTCCAGTTGTATTGCTATTTTGACTTCAGTAATTTATATTATATAGTATTTGATGCTATTTTGCTATCATTGTTGAAGTTTATTTTTCCATATGTGTTGTTGGCTTACCAGCAAGCTGTCTTAGGCGCCAACACAACTCCGGCGACATTTTGGGTCATGATAAGTTGGTATCATATAACTAGGTTCTTGTATGTCTCATGAGTCATGAGCAGGCCTAGTAGAGTCTTGCGGATCAGTACGGAGACGTCAGTACTTATCTCATAGAGGCTATTGGGGTTTAGGAATCTTTCCCTTTCTTGATTCCATGTCGTGCGACTTCATCTTGGCATGAAGCCTCTATCTTTGATTCTTTTCTACTAACCAAACGTGATTTTGAGTACTCGATATCAGTTGGACACCAGCGAGCTTTGGTGATACCAATATGGTGCGGGATACTTTTCCTATGTGTATGTGGTTAGACTACTATTGCCACTTTGTTGTCTATTGCAGCCCCAATGTTGGTATTACCCACAGGTTTGAGGGCTTATATAGTGTATTGTGATGATTCACGTGTTGGGCTTGACGATGTGCTAGTGCAGAATGGTAGGGTGATTGGTTATGCTTGCAGAAATAGCAGCCCCATGAGAAGGATTATTCGGTACACTAAATGGTGATTGGTGATAACGTCCAAATCCACTACTAAAAAGTAAATAGAAACGGTCGCATGTAATATAATTTACCCAACTATGAGTCGGGGTCCAATCCCACAAAGAACAATATGTAGGCGATTAGGCGTGTAAGAGAATTATCATTTGTTATGCTAAGCCAAACACTTAAAGGGTGATTGTGAAAATATTATAGCCAAATGCGGAAGAATAAACTAACATAGAAAGCAAGTAAAATGATCAATGGCTACAAGCTTGGATGCATTGGGAATTACACTCAAGTGACGATCCAATATATTTCACGATTTTACAAATATGAGCGAGTTTATGTTAATTAGCCTCGGGTAATAATTCTATATTAGATTCTTCCGAAGACTAACAAGACTTCCTAATTGAGTTATCCCTAAAATAATTAAGAGATTAAGCACACCCGAATATGGCTATAAGTAGTTCAATCCTATCCCTAGGTAGAATCTATAAAGTGAGGGTTAACGCCTCAAGTTCTTGTTAATTAATCTTTCCCAACCCCAAATTATCTTTCCCAAAATTAATTCGAAGTGAATGGGCGAGTCCTAGGGTTAGCTAATCCCTTTGGAAACATTAAAGAACAAGAATAATTAAAGAAACAATAACTCACTTCATAATAAATAAACATCGTTCAATGCATAAGTACAACAAGATATTTAATCCACACTTTAAATATGAATATTCCTATAAACAAGATTCAACTGTTGGAAAAAATACTATACACTTATATATTCAATAAGAAGCATGTAAATGAAGAAATAAATATAAATGGGTAAGCAATTCTCAACCAAAAGCTTCAAATCTTCAAGACCCAAGTGTGTGTGCAAGAACCCTAGCTCCAAAACTTGTCTTCTCTTGTCAAGAGACTCAAAAATAATCCAAAGATATTCCTAAGATCCTTTACAAATGAGCTAGGTCGTGTATTTGTGGGTTTGGGATAGGGAAAATGTGAATTGCCAAATCTGTCCAGAGCTGAAGCTTATTGGCCGCACCTGTAGAAAAACCCTCATAGGTGCGGTTCCGCAGATGCGAATACCTGCTTGCAGAAGCGATGATTGGTGGAAAATAGCTTTTGCAGAAGCAGCAAAAAGAACACAGAAGCGCATCAGCAGAAGCAATCTTCATGCGAAAAAGCGCGACCGCAGAAGCAGTTCATCAATCGCAAATAAGATTTCTATCTTGCAAGTCTCATTCCACAGAAGCGGACCTTTTCTCACAGATGCGAGACCGCAGATGCGGACCTTCCTGCACAAATGCGATTCCAATGGAAATATTTTCACTTCTTTTACTCTTTTTAAACAATTTCACTTCATTTGATCTCAACTCTCTTCAAGGATCATTGTACCTGAAAATTTAGCAATGCACACCATACATCACCTCATTTTATAATTAAAGGACACAAAAACTAAATAAAAGAGACTAGAATAAATGGTAAAATCACCACTCATCAACACCCCCAACTTAAAACTTTTTCTTGTCCTCAAGCAAATCAAAACCAAATACTCAATGAGGCTCTAATATTTAAAGCTCAATTAGCATCGCTATCATCTTCAAATCACATTCTCCAATTAAGCACAACACTTATAGTTTTGGTTGGTACTAATAATTAGGCTCAAGCATGTGACTCAACCAAATAACTCCCTCATTTAAAAAGTGACAACAACCAAGCCTCAAGAAGTGACTCAAAATCACTAGTCTACTATATATGCTCAATTTGCTCAATTCAGAATATATCAATGTTACCAATCCATCATAATCCATGTGCCCTCACAAGAAAGAAAATTCCAAAATTACCATATTTACAATAACAACACAAGGGCTAAATGTACAAAGATACTCACTCTCAACAAAGAATTTCAAGTGTTACAAACTATCATGCCATAAGCTTGCCCTTATTTTAATTCGCTGCCTATTCAAGAACATTCGGTTGGAGATCCCATAAGGACTTTTCAAGCTTGTAATGTAGGCTTAGGGAAGGGTTGGATAAGCATTTGGGATACAAGTGACTACACCCTCCTTGAACACTACTTCTATTTGTCTTTCGTTTTGCACTTTGCTTCTTTTTAAACTACATAGTCCTTATTGACATCTAGTTACCAACATAGAACCATCATAAAGTACCTCTCTAATTTTCTCAAGACTCCACTAATTTTATATATATATATATACATATATTTTCGTTTGCTTTTGTATTGGAGCTTGAGTATCTTCATCTAACACAACTTTGAGGTATTTGCTTCTACACACAATGTACATCTTCACCATTTCCCAATTTTCCAATTATTACCAACACCCCCAACTTAGGCTTTTAGCCTAATTCTCAACATTCAAGGCGGGACGGGTTCAAAAGAGGAAATTATTTCATAAAAGGGTAAATATTTGTAATGAGGTAGCCAAAGAAAAGGTTAAAGGCTCAAATGGGGTAAACTAGTGATAATATTTATGCAATGGCAGGCTTGAAAGGCTAAAGAGGTT
This sequence comes from Nicotiana otophora, assembly GCA_000715115.1. NCBI lineage: Eukaryota > Viridiplantae > Streptophyta > Magnoliopsida > Solanales > Solanaceae > Nicotiana > Nicotiana otophora. The sequence goes on from AWOL01S0032163.1 coordinate 93,351, forward strand.
TTTTCAAGGATCACAAAGAATGCCTAAGGTCATCCCTCAAACCAAACATAATTAACATTAGCATTGAAAAACCTAGCGGTCAAGTTCTAGATGATAAAAGTAAATACAAGAATTATTTTTAACAAAAACTAATACACATGGTATATGAACCAATCAAGACGGATCCATTTACCATCTTAATAAGAGCAATTAGAGCAATATCATGCCAACTATTGGGCAAAGAGTCACCAAATGAGCCAAAATGTTATCACAAAAATTATTCTTCTCCATGCAACTTACTTTTTCAATTTACAACCAAAATTCGCAGGAGTATTCTTAATTCACACTTCACATACAAGATACTAATTTTATTAGTATCAAACAATCCAAAAATCTCCACATAACAAAAAATTGCAAATTCCCTTAAGAAAGTCATCACGCCATCCATCATAGGGAAACGTCACTTGGTTCAACACAAAAATATTCCTTGGGAAAGAACTATAGCATAAAGAAAACCCAAAGAAATTTATTAAAAAGTATATTACTACTAAAGAGATAAAAATAATATAAACTAAAGACTACTAAAGAAAATAAAATAAACACTAAAGGAATGAAGATAAAATAACTAAAAACTACTAAAGAAAATAAAATAACAAAAGCAACTAATACTAAAGGAATAAAAATAACAGAAACTAAAAACTACTAAAGAAAATTAATAAATAAATAAAAATAAAATAGAATAACAAAAGCGACTAATCCACAATTATACCACCAATCACAAACTACGCCCGGCAAAGGCACATGATAAACAATAGTAAAACAAGCCCGCCAACGGCAGACAATATCCATACAAAAGCATAAGCCCGAAAAGGGCACAAGTTAAGCATCAATGTACAAATAAAGTATATTCCCTAAAGCCACCCCAACTAAAAACAATGCAGTGTCCTCAATGCACAATATCAAGATAAAATAAGAGTAGTTTGAGGGTCTCCCTGAGGTCTGCATCAGACTAGCAGACTGCGAGAAAAAGCTAATCACTGCCGTGTAGAGCTCTCGGCCTCATCATCATCGGTAGCATCAGTATCAACATCAGCAGCACTCGACGGGAAGGAATACTCTTCACTGTCATCTTTGTCCTCGGCCCGTATCTTCCTGTTCGGTTGCCCCCATTTGAAGATGGCCTTGATGCCTCTCCTCATCTTTATCATGAACTTGCTCTTCTTCTTATTTTTCTCTTTCTCCTTGTGGAAGTCTTCCTGAAGATCTACATATGCCTTGGCCATGTTACCATAGGTTGCCTTGATCCTGCTAACAGAAGTTTCCAACTTCTCATGCGACTCTACTTGCTTCTTCTGGTTCTCCAGGTAGGTCTTCATTTCTTCCCTGGTAAAATACTCGGGCGTAGGCTGGGAGAGTTAGGGCCTCTAGGGAGCTGTGACACTAAGTCACAGATGGAGACAAGCTGTGAGTTAAACATCCCAAATGGTCCCTCAGGCAGTGCTGCCTGTGAGGAGGACCCCTCACCTACAGGAATCTTCATTTTCCTCTTCTTGCTTTTTACCACACTGCCTTCTCCTGTTACTCTCAATGGGTGAAAGGGCTTGTCTGCCGGTATCAAATGATCTCCATTCTATTCCTTAACATGCGCACTCATACACAACTCTGTAATCAATGATGGAAATATCAATGTCAAGCCACCTTGAAACACATACTCCTTCATCTCCTGAGCGTTGTAATGACCAACATTCACTTAAATGCTATCAAGGATGCAAGCAATTATCAGGGCTATAGTATATGTGACATCAGACACGTTCCCACAAGGAGCCACCTGCTCGCAACTATATATAACCATATATTTGCTTCAGTTGTGAAATCACCACATTTGATGCCTTTTTTCTTTTTAGCCCAAGTCATTGTTTGACCTGTAGGACAAAGCTTTGAGACTAGACAATCACCATTATCGCATGTATCCGTTTTCTCGTATTGGCTCAAGCGGATGATTTTGAAGACCATAGACATTATTTATCTCTTCAACTCCAAATTTTACAATCTTGCCCCTTATTGTAAGTTTATGGTTTTGGAAATGTGTACGCCTTAATTTGGCGTAAAACTCCCTAACCCATTCTTCATTAGCCTTGCATGGAGTGAGGATGAAGTAGGTCCAGCCGCTTGAAACTAGTCGGCCATTGAAATCCGGAAGGAGCTCGGCTACTTTGTCATCGGTAATTCCTTTCTCAAGTTTGATCTTCTTCGTAAGGAGATCATCATAATATCGGTTTTCGCATTCGGACGACATGAATCTGCTGGCATCATAGTTCAAATCCTCGGCCACTTTTTTAATTTCATGATCAACCGCCATATTTTTGTTCATGTTCGGGTCCATTTAAGCTCAAAGTACCTAAAAATATTCAAAAACCAAGTTAGCCGGGCAATAGAATCATGTTAAGCAATTCAAAATAATGCAATTAGGCCAAAGAATCTAGCCAAACGGGCTCAGCAAGCCAAAGTTGCATAGCTACTATTGTTGCACAAAATGCCCAGTCACCGCACCTGCAGAAAAACCTCGCAGATGTGGTTCCGCTTCTGCAGAAATTCTGTCGCTTCTGCAAACTTGCATAACTGACCAGAAATCGCACCTGCAAAGAAGGCATCGCAGGTGCAAGGCCGCATTTGCGGCAATTGTTTTTGCTTTTGCGGTGTTCATCAGGTATTTCATAAACCTAGCTACTGCCGATTCTTTTCAATTCCAAACATGATTTTGGCACATAATTTATACTCAAGAATTCTAAATTAGTGCACTACATAAACATACGACTTGATTAAACATGATTTTAAGGTACTTAGCAACAAAATTTCTTTCGGATAATTTGTCGAACACATGACAAGCCCTGAGTGATTTTTGATTCTTTGAAGCAATTGGGTACTCAGACTTCCCCTATTCTTTTCAACAATAACAGCACACACAACTACACTCAACCAATTTCTCTCACCCCTAAAGCTTACAATAATCGAGAAAGCAAAATAAGGGTCGTGGAAAAATGGCCATGGAAGCCCAGAAATGAAGAAGAAGAAGAAGAAGAAGAAGAAGAAGAAGAAGAAGAAGAAGAAGAAGAAGAAGAATAAGAAGAAGAAGAAGAAGAAGAAAAGTAGAAGAGAGAACTGAAGATGGTAATTGTGTATCTTGTGGGAGAGCAATAGAGTGTGAGATCAGCAGATTGTATGAGAGATGAGAGGGAGTTTTGAGTTTGGGGGGAAAAGGGTTGTGAATTTTACCTGATGAAAGACAGTGGGTATTTAACATTTACCCGACGGACCGCATATGCGAAAATTAAACATCTTCTGCGACAATGCTTTTGCGGCTTGCGATCCGCTTCTGCAAATTTACTGCATCTGCAGTGTAAAACACGCTTCTGCGTGAGTGCTCTTGGGAAGAAAAGTTCGCTTCTGTGATGGAGACACATCTGCGATGCCCTGGGCGCTTCTGCTGGGCCGCATCTGTGTTAAAAGTTCCGCAGATGCGGGTTCACCAGATTTCTCAATGCCAGAACTAGGCAGCCACTATTTTTGTTCCCTCCAATACTTCAAACTCCTCAATTCAACTCCAAATAATTTTGAAACTTGGCAGATTAGTCAAAAATAAAATAATAAACTATTCTAAAAAAGGAAATTTCAAAAACGACGGGTTGCCTCCCACCAAGCGCCGCATTTACTGTCGTGGCACGACGCGAATCCACTTTGCCACTTTTATCGCCACTTGGAAGATATGAACTAGGCACCTAATTTGGAATCAAGCTTGTGACCACGAGCAGCGATGGGTGGTAAGCAGATGATCAAGCCAAATATCAATTTCTTCATTTTGCATTTATTGGCTTTCTTTTGAGGAATGTCATTTTGCGTTCTTGAATTTTCAAATTGCAAGATGTATGACCTTTTGTCTTTCTTCTTTTTACTCCCACATGGATTCACATTGCTTAATTCCCATATCACCATACAAGTCTAAAGTTGAAAAGTGCTTGGAATGAGATATCAAACTCTCAACTTGCAACTTTTTCCGGATTTCGCCATCCTCTTTTTCCCCCAAACTAGAGGCAACTTCAACCATATTTTTAATTACACCGCTTGACTTTAATTCTATATTTTTCTTGGCATCACCAACAAGCATGGAGTCGGTTGGCGGATGTTCAGTTCTTGATTCCTCGAAATAAAGCTCACTTTCTTCCTTGAAGTTGGACTCTTCTTGACCTCTTTTCACACTATCAAATTGGTAGGCATAATGAGCCTCAATCATTGATTTCATTTGATCTTCCAAAGTGGGGATAGTCTCATCATTTCGATGTATTTCTTGTTTTATATCCTCGTGTGCCATGTTTTGCTTCTCCTCATTTTAAAGAATGGTCTCCAACATGAGCATCATCCTCTCATTTTGAGCATTTGAGAGTTCTTCTTAATTTTGATCAAGTGCCAAAGAAGGATTTTTGACTTCAACCTCTAAGGAAGGTTCTTGGATATCATTCACTTCCGAGGCTTTTTGAACCTCTAAAGCTTCAAGCATTTCTCCCATTTGTGAGTTCAACCTTTCAAGCGCAAAATCATTTTTGAGACTATTTTCCAAAATCTCATCCAAGTCATTTTGCTCTTTGTTTCCTCCTTCAAGTAGGCATTCTATCATGAGCTTGAACTCTCCATTTTGACTGTGCTCACTTTCTTCCACTTCCATATCTCGATAAATATCATCACAAAAAGGAGAATCATCATAGCAGGGGTTCGGGGAAGGGAAGGACAAATAAACACAATTATCCCAATGGCCATTTTGACTACCACGCGTATCACAAATACTTCACTCATGGGTTTGGGATTCCGCGCATAATCCGCCCTCGGGAGAATTTAAATAATTTTTCCACGAGTGTGGTCCTCCACAATAAGGACAAGGGTCATCAAAGTATGAACAACTACCATCCGACCAATTTTCATTATGCGATGCTATTTTTCAAAACTAAGAAATAAAATAAACAAGATACAAACAAAAGAAAAACAAGAAAAATAAACAAAGATACAACAACAACAACAACAACAACAACAACAACAACAACAACAACAATAACAACCCAGTATAATCCCACTAATGGGGTCTGGGGAAGGTAGTATGTACGCAGACCTTACCCCTACCCTGAGGTAGAGCGGCTGTTTCCACAAATATTCACAAGTTTTGACCAAAGCACGTACGCTTATTTCTCAAACTACCTAAATACGTCAAATTGTCCCCGGCAATGATGCCAATTTTGATGACGTCCAAATCCACTACTAAAATGTAAATGGATACGGTCGTATGCAATATAATTTACCTAAATATGAATCAGGGTCGAATCCCACAGAGAATAATATGCAGGCGATTAGGCGTGTAAGAGAATTAACACTTGTTATGCCAAGCCAAATACATAAAGGGTGATTGTGAAAATATTATAGCTAAAAGCGAAAGTATAAACTAACCTAGAAAGCACGTGAAATGATCAATGGCTACAAGCATGGATGTATTGGGAATTACACTCAAGTAACTATCCAATGTATTTCACGATTTTACAAATATGAGCGAGTTCATGTTAATTAGCCTCGGGTAATAATTCTATATTAGCTTCTTTCGAAGACTAACAAGACTTTCTAATTGGATTATCCCTAAACAATTAAGAGATTAAGCACAACCGAATATGGCTACAAGTAGTTCAATCCTATCCCTAGGTAGAATCTATAAAGTGAGGGTTAACGCCTCAAGTTCTTGTTAATTAATCTTTCCCAACCCCAAATTATCTTTTACAAAGTTAATTCGAAGTGAATGGGCGAGTGTTATAGTTAGCTAATCACTTTGGAAACATTATAGAGCAAGAATAAATAAATAAATAGTAATTTACTTCATAATAAATAAAATTTGTTCTATACATAAGCACAACAAGATATTTAATCCACACTTTAAATATGAATATTTCCATAAACAAGATAATAAATGATCTAGCAATGATGGCATTTCCATTTTGTTTACCGAATCACATGAAATTTTACCCAACTCTATATCTGGAATGTATGTCAAGTGTTTGAAAAAAATCCTACACATTTAGATATTCATTACAAAGCAAGGAAATGAAGAAATGAACAAAAATGGGTAAGCAATTCTCAACCAAAAGCTTCAAATCTTCAAGACCCAAGTGTGTGTGCAAGAGCCCTAGCTCTAAAACTTGTCTTCTCTAGTCAAGAGACTCAAAAATAATCCAAAGATATTCCAAAGATCCTTTACAAATGAGCTAGGTCGTGTATTTGCAGGTTTGGGATAGGGAAAATGTGAATTGCCAAATCTGTCCAGACTGAAGCTTGTTGGCGGCACCTGCGGAATAGCCCTCGCATGTGCGGTTCCGCAGATGCGGATGCCTGCTCGCAGAAGCGATGATTGGTGGAAAATAGCTTTTTCACAGAAGCGCTTCCGCAGAAGCGGTCTTCAAGTAGAGAAGTGCGGCCGCATAAGCGGTTCATCAATCGCAGATGCGATTTCTGTCTTGCAAGTCTCATTCTCCAGATGCAGATCTTTTTCTCGCAGATGCGGACCTGCCTACGCATATGTGATTCCACTGGAAATATTTTCACTTCTTTTACTCCTTTTCCACAATTTCACTTTATTTGATCTCAACTCTCTTCAAGGTTCATTTTACCTGAAAATCTAGCAATGCACACTATAATTCACCTCATTTTATAATTAAAGGATACAAAAACTAAAGAAAAGATACTAGAATAAATGGTAAAATCACCATTCATCAATTGGCATTTGTTCTAGTGGAGGAGAGGTTTTGGACTATGGATGTTCAGGCTTTGGTTGGTAGATTTACGATATTGGGTATTTCTGAGTTGAGTAGAGCTCTCACTAGTGTTGTTTTGAAATAATCCTTGTTTGAGAGCATTAAGGATCGTCAGTGTTATGGTTTATATTTTATTGTCCTCCGGGGCACAGTGTTGCGAGGTAGTGTCGAGGAGAGAGTCCTTAGTGTGGATCACCATTTGTGATTTCGTTATTGGATTTGCGCTTCCAGTATTGATGGTTTGAGAGAGGTAATCCTTGAGGAAAGACATTATTGGGCATGTTTCACGATGTTTGATTATCAACAGGTTGACAATGAGCATCAGAGATCGAGTGGTTTACTTCGGGAGATGGCTATAGTGATGTGGAAGTGAGAGCGTATGATTATGGTTTTTGTGGTATGGGTGCCGCAAATTTCGAGGATGTTTGACGCTATTTTGGTCATTAGGGACTATTGAGGAAATTTTATATTGGTGGTAACTTCTCACATTTTTAGAGTTCAAATTTAACAAGAAGGGTTTGCTTGAGCTACTAAGGGATTGTGAATGCTTGATTATCATCTTGGTGTGCAATACCTTCTTGAGTTGGGGATGTGTTGAATGGTCTTCTACTTGTTCATTGGTGGAATGAATTCGTTTTCTGCAGGTTGTGGACGAGTGTGGACTCAAGAGGAGTCATTTATTATATATGGTTGTTCAATGGTAGGTCATAGAAAGATGTTGATATGAGGTCACACATGTGAGGGATCTCCTGTGAGAATGTTGGGGATATTCTAATTTATTATAAGATTTCAATGAAGAATTGTACCTTCTACCCGGTGGGATGTATGTGCTACGATATGGGTTTGGATCGCTTGAGAAAGATGGCATGACTATCATGAGGTCAAGTGTGCATTTGGGCTTATTATCTGGGATGTATTATGGTTGGTGCATCATGAGCTTATGAGAAATTTAGGTGAGTAATATTGTGGGAACATGGCAGTTAAAGATGAGTAGTTATCGTGGGTTCTTGGGTTATGTGATGGTGGTTTAGATCCAAGTGAAGGATTCTACCATCGGCGATTGGGTCACCTACGCATAAGTTATTGTGAATTCTGGATTAAAGGATGTTTGTGGGTTAAATATATGGCAAGAAAAATCAAAGATGATTCGAGCAAGTAATTGATGGGTGCGTGTTGTATTTCACCTTGGTGATATATGGAGGTTGTGGGAGGACTCATGTCCAATATTCTTATGTGGAGGTAGTATGCAAGGGAAGGATTTGAGTATTTTTTTTGGAGTATTCATATGCTAACAAAGAACTAATCTTTTGGTATGATTGGCTATATACATTCAGGACTAAGAATGAGTGGGTGACTCTCCAAAAGGTTCGGATGGATTCAAGATACAATATGTGATATCTAAGGATTTTCGGATTTGTGTGTGACTAAAGATTCGAGATCTATGTTGGTTTGTGAAAGAGACATGAAGCATTTCTATTTCTTTATCATTTCTGCAAGGCAGTGTTTGAGAGGTGGAAGGAATAACTTCATATTCATAGAAGGCTTCTTCTAAACAGGAACGTGGGTTGGAGGTACTACTGGACATATAATAGGGAATAAAGTGGCTCATGAGTTTTAGGACAACGAGATTTCAAGTCGGGATCATTTGAGATGAGTTTTGATTGAGGCCCATAATATACTTGGAAAGTGTATCATTGCCATGAAGGTAGATCATGAGTAATTAGAAGGACCTGGGTCTGTTTAGTAGTGGCTTAGGTAAGCATAGTAATGGAGACAATCGATTCATTTGTTATTATAGGGCTTTGCAGGTGTTTTGTGGTAATACTGTTGGGTTTGGTAGTCTATGAGACTTGTGTGATTTAGAGGGATGCAGTTCAGCTGGCTTGGTTATGTGCATGTGTTTTCAGAAGAGTTTTCCATGGGTTTAACCATAGCTTGCGGTTGGTGTCTTCTACAATCATGGAAATTTGGTTGCGTGTTGTGATTTTCCCCTGAATTGATTTTAGTGGGAGGTTTTTCGTCGATAGAGTGTGTGTCCTATTCATGATTAAGAGTTGGTAATGGGATTCTTGTAATTTGGCATATTAGCATGATCGATGCAGTGCGCTCAATGGAATTGAGATTTCATGAACAAGGTTATGATTCAGTTTCGAATGGAATATTCTGAGTTATAGGGAGCATGGGAAATATCTGATGTTTAAGAGAATGCTATCACTATTTTCGTAACACCTGAGAAAGGCTTGTTTTGTGAAAGATGCGTTTTGTATTGATTGTGGATGCTTGACTAGAACTACAGAAATTTCATCGCTAGTTGCATTGATGTTCAGGATATACTACTTGGCGCGAAAGTTTATGGGAGTATCTCCCATGGGGTGATTATGTATGCGTGACATGCCAATCATTATGAGAAAGAGTAAGAGATCAGGTATGGACATTTTAGTACTATCACAATTTTGAGATTATATTTCTGAGAGGCGGGCTATACCTCTGGTTGCGGACTGTGGAAGTGTATTTAGGATTTGACAGCTGATTGTATGTGTCATGGATGGGGTCAGTGTAGACTTTTGGAAGGCTATTGACCTATATTGGAAGGACCCAAATCGGTTTGGAGGCCCATTGGTAGGCCTAATTAGAATGTGTATTATACACTAGATTGGATTCGCCCATTCAACACAATATTTTCTACGGGTGTGTCATTGAGCGGAACATATGTTAGTCATGCCTTAATCTATTTCATGTGTTACTTCCTTATGCTACTGGGTTGTGAGACGAATTGATTATTCACGTGCATGTTGTTGTTCAATATAGTCCTTCTGACGATATTTGAGCGAGATGGCTCTTGTGATGTTGAATTTCTTATTACACTTTAGTCATGTTTGGCCTTTTCTGTAATTCATTATTCTATCTGCCTCCCCATAGTTATGTTTAAGGACATTACAAGCTTGCTATTGTTATATATGTGCTTAGTGATCACGAGCATTATGGCTCAATGTGTATCCCTATGTGGATCGAATTGCACGCCATAATGGTATTATATATAGATTTGGTAGCATGCCATACCGGGGTTATGTTGGATATTATTCCTTATGCTCATTTTGTGTGTTTTGTTCTCCATTGTGAGATGGATTCATAGCATTATGCTCTTATTATTGTATATGTTAAACTTGTAGGATTGTTCCCTCATGGTTCTCTTTCCATTATTGATTATATTCTAGCTGTTTCTTATTGGCACATAGATCGCATTGTATGAGGTTCTGTATTTGATACTTGACCTGCAATCAGTGCTATCGGATTTGTGTCATGTATGTTTAGAAGGATAATGTTACTAATCAGTTCAGAAATTTGCAATGGTTCTTGTCGAATGAGAGAACTCCATGACTTATCGATTTGCCGAGTGGTTATGAGTTTCTATACATTTCATTCATCATTTCTAGTATTGCGAGGGTTGGAACAAGATTTTATGTGTCATGAGGTATATTACTAGTACCGGGTTTGGTAATGAGCAATTATTGTGATTGGAAGATATTGCTATGGGCATATGAGTTACGCGGTACCTCGTGTAGTTACATCTTGGCAGTATACTTATGCTTTGATACAACTTTTGAGTTTGATACAAGTGTGTGTGTGTGTGTGTGTGTGTGTGTGTGTGTGTATATATATATATATATATATATAATAATAATAATAATAATAATAATAATTCGATCTTAAAGGGACCTTCAGAAGTTACAATTTGGTTCTAAGGATTGCAAGCTAAGCTTGAAAGAAGAATTTTCAGTCATGATTGTGTTAATACGATCATATGGATTGAGGTGATGTGAGATCATCTGTGGGCATGTGTATGATGAGTCCTATAATGATTTTGGAAACTTGGGAATGTCTCTTGGCACGTTCAAGAGCGAACGTATGTTTAAGTGGGGGAGTATGTAACGACTTGACCGGTCATTTTTAACTTTATCATTTCGTTAGGCGGTTTGAGATTTTGAGTAGTTTTGTATTATGCATTATGACTTCTGTGTAAGGTTGGTTATGATTTTTGAGAGGTTTGGAGTTGATTTGGAAGTGTGATTCTCAATTCGGAAGCTTTAAGTTAGAAAAGTTGACCTAGGTTTGACTTTTGAGCAAATGACCTCAGAACCGGGATTTGATGGTTTCAATAGGTTCGTATGGTGATTTTGGGTGGGGGCGTATGTTCGGATTTGAATGCAGGTGTTCGTTTTAGCTCTATTTGTTGAAAGTTGGCAGTTTGAAGAATTGAAAAATCCATAAGTTGGACTGGAAGTTGACTTTGGTGTTGTCGGACTTGGATTGTAGTTTGAGACCTTGTATAGGTTCATTTTGTTGATTAGAACATGGGTGCAAAGGTTGGCTGTGATCCAGAATGTCTAAGTGTAATTAGGACAAGTTCAAAAAAGTTGGAATGTTTGAAAGTTAAAAGAATGATTTTGATCTTCGATTCTTGATTTTGATGTTAAATATGGTGTTTTGAGCTTTCAGATAAGTATGGATATTATATCTGAATTTGTTGATGTGATTGGATGGGGTCCTAAGGGGTTCGAGTGTGCTTTTGGTCGGTTTCAGACCATTTCGGAGTTTGCATGGATTGCTAATTCTAGTGTACCACATCTGCAGAGTATTGGTTACAGATGTGAAGTCGCACCTGCACATGAGGTGTTTGCAGGTGCGAAGCTGGTGAGGCATTGGTGTTGTCCATATCTGTGGAAATAAGGTCATAGGTGCAGAGTCGCACTTGCGGATGTACGTGCGCACCTACGGAGCTGGGCTGGATTGAGGAGTTGCGCTTCTAGGCTTATGGAGTCTCACCGGTGATGTCACAGATACGGTAATAGGACCATAGATTCGATGAGGGCCTGTGTTATTGGAACTCATAAAAGCGAGCAGGGGACTCGCAAAAGCTAGCTCGCAGATGCGAGTTGGAGGTCCGCAAGAGTGAGAATTCCTGGCAGAATATTATATGCGAGGGTTAGCTTCATTTTATCATATTTTGATATTGGGAGCTCGGATTAGAATGATGTTTAGGCAACTTTTGCCCACGTGCATTGGGTAAATGTTCTTAACTCGGATTTGATTATTACTCATGATTCTATCTTCGATTTTACATTTTATTGGTGAATCTAAGGAATGAAATTTTGGGTTTTGTATACAATTTAAGAGAGTGTATTTTGGGGATTTGAGTACCGATTTGGACTCGGTTTTGGAACTAATTCCATATTTGGACTCGGCAAGTTATGGGTCATCAGATTTTGGTATTTGTTTCGAATTTTGGTCACGTGGGCTCGGGTTATCTTTTGGGAATTTATTCAAAGATCGAAGCTTTATGAATTGGGACTGTTTCCTATGGCATTGTTGTCTCCCTTAGATGATGTTTGGCTTTGATTTGCGCGATTGGTGGGCTAGGTCGAGGTTTTGACATGATTCGAGGTTGAAGACTAGCCTTGATGAGGTATGTATCTCGCCTAAGCTTAGTTTTAGGGTAATTTCTTCGTTGGCTATGATATTTATTATATGTCGGGGATGACATATATGCGAGGTGATGAGTGTATATGTGTGAACCGTGGTTATTCATGATCCAGGTACTTCTTGAACTATTATATGCCTTATTTTTCCATCATGCATCTTTGATATCATATTTTCTCCACTTGTATGATTATGTGGGTATTATTCATGCTACATATCATGTCTAGGCTACGTGCTTATTTTTTTGAGACATGATAGGGGTGTTTTGCTATGTTGAGTTGTTGCCTTAACTATAGTCATATTTTCCAGTTATAATATTATATCAACCTTTTATAACTCTCTCTTCGTGCACGTTTTATATGTTATCTACATGTGTTTGGCCTTCGTGTGTGACGAGGGTTTGAGTTGAGTTGTGGTATGTGGGTATATTCCGTGCGGTATATTGAATATGATTATGTGATATTTTCGAATATAGAGAATTGAGTGGATTAATGACTGATCTTGGGTCGTAGATAGTGAGGTGACGTGTACGCAATCCCCCATATTGGACTGAGTGATAATTGTTAGAAATGTGACGCATGTGCAGGGCTCCATATTGGGATGAGTTATGATGATCGTTGACTTTAATCTGATCAGCGCTTGGGCTAGGACCTGCCCTTCCGGAGTCAGGTGATAACCCATGTTACTTTGGATCTTGTAAGTGTAGGCAAATGTTACATTTTAGTGAGGAACTTGCATCAGGCACTCGTACAATATTGAGTCTGCGTAAGTGTGTGTGTGTGTGTGAGGATCCATGGGCATTTCGCCAGGCACCATGAGAATGCTGAGAGTATGATTGATGGGTACTTGTGACAGGCACTACAAATATGCTGAGCATTGTGTATACTTGATGATTAAACTGTGATATTTGTTGATTTGGTATGTATATATGACATGTAGGCATAAAGTTGTACTTGCCTCATGCTACTTAGTGTCACGACCCAAAATCCCACCACAGGAGTCGTGATGGCACCTAGTCTCTAAGACTAGGTAAGCCGATTTCCATTGTATTTTTTTAAAGCCATTTGTTTTTTGAATTAAATAAATAATCAAAACTAACAGCGGAAATAATTACAATAGACAATCTCCCAAGACTGGTAGTACTGAGTCACGAACTCTAATTGAAGACATAGAATGATCACGAGGACCGAATATACAATACTGTTTGATTACAAATTAACAGTACAGTGAAATGAAAAGACTCCAAGGGACTGCGACAACCAAGCAACTCTACCTTGAATCCTTACGATCCCTCTATAACTCTGCTCAAGTCCGTTATCTTCAATACCTGGCTCTGCACAAAAATGTGCAAAAGTGTAGAGTGAGCACACCACAGCGGTGCCCAGTAAGTATCAAGACTAACCTCAATGGAGTATAGACGAGGTACAGTCAAGACACTCACTAGTCTAATAACCTGTGCAATATAATATATAAAATAATAGGAAACAAATAATCATAAAGGTAGGATAAAACAACCAGTGCTATGCACAACAGACAACAAGAATACCATTAATATCACTCAACAATTAATAAACACAATTACACCCAATTAAATCAAGCCCTTCAAATAAATGTCTCTCACATAGTTCTTCCAGATAACTCTCTTTCAAATATAATTTTCTCAAATAATTAATTTTCAAATATAATTCTTTCAATAAATCTTTTCAAATACAATTTCCTCAAATAAATATCTTTCACAATACAATTCTTTTATATAGTACTTTCTAAGTACAAATCCTTCCAAATAAATATTTTGAATATAATTCATTCAATTAAAAAGTCACCATGTGATACCTCATTTCAAAATTATCAAAATACGGGCCTCAGCCCATTTTTATATTTTTCGTAAATACGGGTCTCGACCCATTTTTATATTTCAACGGTACCTCGTGCCCATAATTAAATCATCATATCTGTCCGGCACCTCGTTTCCTCATTTCATATCACAACTGTACGGACAATTCACGTGCCAAATATCATTATCATTTCATCACAGCACCTCGTGCCGACATTTTATATCACAACTGCACGGACAATTCACGTGCCAATATCCCCATTTCATATCACAATTCACGGTACCTCGTGCCCACATTTCATTTTATAAACCGCCTGGCAATAGCCACAGGCTCCCAATTTCAACATAAATCAGATTATTATCAATTTACTAACAACAAGACAAGTTGCACAAGGTATAAAAATAAACACAAGAAAATCACAACATCACATGAAAATTATCAATACCACAACCCCACATTATCACATATCGTCCCTGTCAATAGCCACCCTTATCGCTCCTATTGCCACCCTTATCGCTCCTATAGCCACCCTTATCGCTCCGCCCAGACAATACCAATAGCCACCCTTATCGCTCCTATTGCCACCCTTATCGCTCCTATAGCCACCCTTATCGCTCCGCCAAGACAATATTCCAACAAACACAATAGTGAAATGCCACCCTTATAACCACATAATATCAACGGTGAAATGCCACCCTTATCTCCCCAAAATAACAACTCACACAATACAACAATTTATACGAAATATTATCACAGAAACATAATAAAATCAATTCATATCATAATTTGCCCAATGGCCACAACCAAATTCCAAAGATATGACAAAATCAATTGATTTCACAGCAAATAGCCGAAGGCTCCACACAATGTATATAACACCCAAAAATAATCAATGGAGATAGAAATTACTCAGCATAAAGCAAAATCTTCATTAATGCAAACTTAGATAATTATATAATCACTTATTCTTAAGCTCGCTTAAATTAATTATTTGCATAAGAAGATTCATATTGGAATTAATTTCCAAGAAATATTAAACAAACAATACTCACAAAATTTCATAAATATTTTAAGTAACAATCACATCAGCTTATCATATAAAAACAAATTCAACAATAAGGATTTAGGCATGGCAAACAGATGATTTAATAGTTTTTCACAATTTTCCAATTTACTACACAATAATGCCTAAGACTTTAATTCAATGAATTTTGCACGTATAAGCCCGAGTACGTACTCGTCACCTCGCGTACACGGCTTTTCACATTTCACAAATGGCATATAAGGCTCAATGCCTAAGGGGTAATTTCCCCACTCGAGGTTAAGCAAGACACTTACCTTTTTAAAGTTAGGCCGATATTCCAAAATAGCCTTCTTGCTTGAATTGGCCTCCGGACAGCTCAAATCTATCCAAATTAATTGTATAACTTCATTAAAATTCATCGGAAATAATTCCGGATAATAATACGTCGACTTGAAATTTTATTCCAAAAAGTAAACAAAAGTCAACGCGGGGCCCGCCCCTCGGAACCCGACACAATTTTTATAAAATCCGAACACCCATTCCGATACGAGTTCAACCATACCAATTTTATCAAATTCCAATAACAACTCGAGCTCCAAATCTTAATTTTTCGTTTTCAAATCCCTAAGTTCAAACCCCCGATCTATACCTCAAAAACATGTAATCTAATCGGATTATTCAATGATAATTCAATATTATGGAGTAGAAATGATCACAAGGGACTTACCTCAAGTTTTTCCGTGAAAACCTTGCTCAAAAATCGCCCAACCCGAGCTTGAAATGCCCAAAAATGGAAAACGCTCGGAACCCCTCTGTTTTTGTATTGCCCAGGAGTTTTCGTATCCGCGGTGATTTCTTCGCACCTGCGGTAACTTTTTCGCAGCCGCGGCTTTCGCATCTGTGGCGAATTTTTCTCACTCGCGGCCTTCGCATCCGCGGCCAAGTTTTTGCACCCGCGGCCTTCGCATCCGCGGCCAATTTTTTGCACCCGTGGTGCCTTCGCATCCGCGGCCCTTTTTCGTGCAGGTGTGATCATACCAGATGCCCAGCTGCTTCAACTCCTGCTCCAAATCCAAATTCGATCCGTTAGGCATCCAGACTCACCCGAGGCCCCCGGGACCCCAACTAAACATACCATCAAGTCCTAAAACATCATACGAACTTAGTCAAATTCTTAAATCATATCAGACAACATCAAAATGATGAATCGCACCTCAAAACAAAATCTATGAATTTTGAACTTTTAAATTCTTTATCTTGTGCTGAACCACATCAAATCAATTCGGAATGACTTCAAATTTTGCACACAAGTCATAAATGACATAACGGACCTATTCAAATTTCCAGAATCGAATTCCGACCTCGATATCAAAAAGACAACCCCCTGGTCAAACTTTCCAAAAATTCAACTTTCGACATTTCAAGCTTAATTCCACTACAGACCTCCAAATAATTTTCCCAACACGCTCGTAAGTCCAAAATCACCATACGGAGCTATTGACACTATCAAAATTCCATTCCGGAGTTGTTTTTGTTTCAAAAGTCAACTCTTCGGTCAACTCTTTTCATTTAAGCTACAAATTAAGGATTGTTCGTTTAATTAAATTTCGAATCTTTAGTAAATCAAACTCGACCACACCCGTAGGTCATAATATATATTGCGAAGCTGCTCGAGACCTTAAGTCATTGAACGGTGCGTAAATTCTTAAAACGACAAGTGGGGTTGTTACACTTAGTATTTCATATCTCTACTTGATGTTTAGAGTTTAAAATCACAGTTTGTCCTTAATAAAACTGGCTAAGTGATTACTTTGAAAAAAATGATTCCTTGACTGATATTACTATAAATCATGTATATTTTCCTCTTATTTGTTTATAGTTAAATCTATTGTTATTTGTGCTATTTTCCTCTACATGCTATTATTTTGCTGTTAATGTTATTATTTGTTATGGAAAGTAAACATCAGACCTTGCCAAGCTCGTCACTACTTTCAGACTGAGGTTAGGCTTGCTACTTATTGAGTACATGGAGTTGATTGTACTCATACTACACTCCGGACTTCGTGTGCAAATCTTGGTGTTGTTGATCGTGGTGGTTGCCAATGAGCCTATCACGACCCCAATTTTCCGCCTTAGGATGTCGTGATGGCACCTAGTCATTAATACTAGGTAAGCCTGACATTTAATAATAACTTAACAGGGATAATCAACAGAAATACTAAAGCAAGACTGATAAACTCTTAAAAGCTTCCAAAATAGGATCTCAACAACACACTTCCCAAAACCGGTAGAACTGAGTCATAAGCTCTACAGAATAATCTAGAATGTCTACTACAACATTGTCTGAATAAGAAAACAACAAAATAAAAAGATAATGGAAGGTGACTTTGAGGCCTGCGGACGCCGAGCAGGTACACCTTGAAGTCTCCGGAAGGCAGCTAACAAGTCAATCACTAACGTCCAACACGTGTAGACGTACCTAGAACTGCAAAAACAGATATGCAAAAGGTACCCAGTAAGTATCACACCTAACCTCGGTAGATTAGTGACGAGGTCAGGTCAAGACATCTAATAGGACATGATAAACAGAGCAAAACTATATAATAACGGGAAGTAATGGAAAATAGAGATATGATTGATAACGAAGCAATTTAATAATGTAAACTAATGACAGGATTATAAGAGTAAGATAATAAGAAGGAAGCAAATAATGAGAACCACAATTAGTCAAATATAGACAAATCTGGTAAGACAAGGAAGAATAAAATCAACAAGAACTATTCAACCGATAACTTTTTTCAATATGATATGCACAACATGAATCACAACTGAGGTACCATCTCTTATACAACAAGAATCACAACCGACGTACCACCTCGTATTTACAGTTCTCAATTTCAATCACAATCTTTCCTTATACCGTCGCGTGAGCATTACATTTAGATAGTTTTGAAAACTATTTTCCCGAAATAGCCACACGCACTTTCGCCCACCTTATGACGTTGCATGCCTTCAAGTAATTTCCTTACTTGCAAAACACACATAAATCCCACCTTATGCCGCCGCATGAAAACTAACCCATATCTTTATACCACCGCATGCATATCAATATCACAACACAATAACAACTAGCACCGCAATTTCCCATATGCCACAACTTGCCAAAAATCAACAATATCAATGTTTCCACAACAAATTGCCCATGGCTCAACGACCACGTGCATAAGAATATCGACAATAACCATGAATGTGGATAGATCAACAAGGAAGATATCTCAACAATTAACAACTACACCTCAATGTGATATCGGCTTTCACAACTTCAACACCAATAACTCAACAAGAAGATATTTCACCAAATAACTACTTCAATTACAAGTAATTCAACAATTCAAGATGCGACAAGGCCATAAGGAAGGCAGTAACTTCAACTAGGCATATAAGATCAAAACAACAAGTAAGAGGTAGAACAAGTGTTAACAAAGTCAAATAAGGCATGTAAGGATAGATCAACACGTGTAAGAATAGATTAAAAATGGGAATTTAAAACATGATATGACAATTCAATTAATCGGATGGAAAGAGTATAAATAACCTAACTCGGTACCACATATAACCCTTGTACCCACTCGTCATCTTGCATACACGGCTTTCACATAACACATGTAACACAATCAATCCCAAATCCTAAGGGGTGATTTCTCTCACACAAAGTTAGCCAAGATACTTATCTCAACTACGCCAACTCAACCCTCGAAAATAGTAACTCCCATAAAATTTGCCTCCACGCGGCTCAAATCTAACCAAAATTGACTTAACATCATCGAACAATGCAAGGGAAAATAATTACAATAGATAAAGCTATGATCTTTAAACTTTTCCCAAACAGTCAACAAAAGTCAACCTAGGGCTCGCCTGGTCAAAACCTAGGTCCAAGGGTAGATTCTGATTATCCATAACTCTACGAGTCCATATATATTATTAATTTAAATATTCGAGTCCAAATCGACTCTCAAAACTCAGTTTCTCAGTTTTCAAAAAACATGACAAATTTCCCATTTTCCCTCTTTTATTCATATAAATTTGATGTTAAATCTAAGATGTAATCATGAAATATAGTTGGAAATTGATTAGAATCACTTAACCAATGTTTGTAGACGAAACTCCTCTCTCCAAAGCGCCTTCTACTGAATTCGTAATTGTGACGGGGTAAGTCTCAATTGCGACATTAGACTACTCCCTGTCATCTTCGCAATTGCGAGGCTAGTACTTGCAATTGCGATAACAGAGCACCAGTACACCAGCAATTCCATTTTCAGTTCAAACGATTCCAAAACATGTCCAAAACTCATCTGAGCCCTCGGGGCTCAAAACCAAACATCCACGCAAGTTGAAAAATATCATACGAACTTGCTAGCGCAATCAAAATGCAAAAATAATATCTAGAACTACGAATCAAACACCAAAACACATGAATTTCAAAGTAAAGTTCATGATCTTCTAGAATTGCACTATGCGTTCGAACCCTATCAATTCAACTCCAAATAATACCAAATTTTGCAGACAAGTTCTAAATATCCTAAAGGACTTCTTCCAAGTCCTAAAACAAAATTACGATCCTGATAGCCAAAAGCCAACCTACGTTCAAACTTCTAAACCTTAAATTACCAATTTTCGGCAAAACAATGCGGACTTCCGAATTTAATTTTGTGCATACGCCGATGTCCAAAATAATGATACGAAGCTATAGGAGCCATCAAAATACCGTTTTGGGGTCATTTTCACAAAAGTCAAGTTTTGTCAACATATTTAACTTAAGCTTCTAAGTCAAGAACCAAAGGGTCTAGATCAATCCGAAATCTTTCCAGAACGAAACCAATCAACCTCATAAGTCATAAAACCATAAATACATATGTGTGAAGCATCAAAAAGTAAACGGGACACAATTACACAAAATTACCGGTCGTGTTGTTACAGAGCCATAACCGGATTTGTTGGAGATTTCAAGGTAGCACTATTGTCCCATTCACAGACTTGAAGTCCCCTCTTCTATCTATTGTTACTACCGTTTAGTCATTCAAACAATATTGTATTTTTGTTCACTCCATGTATTTAGTATTCTATAGAGCTCTTGTACTCGATGGCACCATATTTTGGGATGGTTTTTCAGTTGTATCACTACTATGACTTCAGTTATTTATATTATTCCACATTTGTTGAAGTTTATTTCTGCATATATGTTGTTGGCTTGCGTAGCAAGCAATGTTATGCACCAGCACGACTCAGCTCATAGCATTATATCCATATGTAGTGATATATGCATGTGCGTGTGAGATAATATATGAATTGTGCACAAGGTCATGTGGAGTAAATATGAAGATGTATGCTCATAAGAGTAAGGTATGACTAAGGCTAAATCAATTATCTCAACATATCAAGAATGCATCATCATATCCAAATAATGAATCATGAGCATAGAAAAGATCTTTAGCATGAATTAAGATGCCCACATAGTCACACAACATCTAAAAGATGTCATGGTTAGAGCATGTAAAGATCGTTTCAAAATATTCAATTATGATCAACAAGGCACATCGAGCCTAACATATCTTCTACCATGATTAAGAGAGTTCATATAGTCATATCGACACCTAAAGCATGTCATAAAGAGTAATTGCTATCAAATCAAAACATAAGTATTCTAGAACCTACCCTTAGCATAAATAAACCATGGATCCCGCATATACACTCGTGACCTACATCGCCCCGAACACAAAGCAAATACAATACAATGTCATTTCGTAAAAAATATTCCCTCAAGTCGAGATTAAGGAAGGTATCTGCCTCATTCCGGAACAACTTCAACTCTCCAACAATACATTCCTTTGTTATTAGCCTCCAAATATTCCATATCTAGTCAATCAACACTTAAGGAAGTCAAATAGTGCCTTAGGAATCAATCTTAATCCAAAAAGCTCTGATCTTTAATGAATTTAGAAAAGTCAATAAAAGTCAATTGAGACCCATTTAATCAAACCCAAATTTGAAACCGGATTCCGACTATCCATGAGTCATGGAACCCAAATCTTTAAGCAAAAATCCATTTTGATATCATTAGCATGCTTAAATTCAACAATTTTCTATTTCTATGTTTTCTTCTCACTTAATTTCTCCCAAATCCATGCTTTCATGTTAAAATACGTGATAGATACTTAACCTGATAATAAAAGTGAGATAGATTCACTTACCCCACTGTGGTTGATGAAGAAATTGGTAAAAGCCCCTCAAAACCAAGCTCCCATGATCCAAAAATGAATAAAAATGTGAAAACCACGAAATGGGCTCTATTTTTAGTGTGAAGAACCATCTGGTAGTAAAAATACATTGTCGTGGCTCCCCGTGCACCACCCCTTGCATCGAGGTAGTGTTGCAACCTGCAACACGCTGCTGACCAAAAATTCTCTTCCACTATTCAGTAAAACAATCATAACTTCGTGCTCAGATATCAATATGATGAACAATTTGAAACAAAAGAAACTAGACTCAAAGGGATACAATCTATTAAAATTCACCCCAACTACGAATATATACATGCAACCGTTGTCAATCCAGTTGCCAACTACATTACTCGTGATCAGCCATAACCTCGTGGAATCCAATGCATCGAATATAAAAATCTTTAAGCATCTAAAGTACATACTTATCTTATCCATCATCACAACACAAAAAATAATGCCAACAACCTCTTAACCATACTCCTGAAACCAAGACATCCGAGAAGAATATATCGCTACATATAAATAGATCACAACACACAAATTACCATAACCCGCAATCTCTAACAAGCACAAGTTCTCTCACGTCACCCACCACAGACATGCATACGACCATCAATCTGATTATTAACACACATCCATTGTTCATAACCAAAAATATAGTCTCACCTCTAGGAATCCAATCTCTATACCTTAAAAGTGCAAGATTCCTTATCCTAGTAAACTTTCCTAATCATACATAACTCTAAAGTTGCACTTGAAAACATCACAAAACATTGTTTCTATCAATTCATCCATGTCAGACAGCTAAAATCTGAACCTCGACAACTGACAATCATACTGATAGTGTAACTCGTAGTTGAATTATCCATAGACCCTATTTGTAAGCATCATCTACAACACATTCCCTTTCTTGTTGAAACTGAAATCTATACTACTATGCCTCTCAAGCAAGCCTAATGATCTGTGCAACATCTGATCCCGATGCTTCTGCCTAAAGATGAATCGCAACTATGCAATGCAATCCAAACCCCTCACGACTCACCATGACCATTATGATACCATATCTAAGTATAAGAACCTCGCAGTCAGATAAAACCACAATTAGGATAGCCCTTCTCATAAGCTCTCCTTTTTCTGGAAGCATACAACTTCACTCAACCATAGTCAATTACCATCATGCAACTAGCTCTCCAAGCATGTAAGCTACATTAATTTTTAAGTATACTTAAATCATCTCAAGCTCTTAGAGACCCACTGATGCATAATCAAGCCACTGGAACTAAATCTCTACAAGTCAATCATATTAGGCAGACTGCCAACCCGTACATCCTACCACACAAGTGACTATAATGCCACATCATACCAAAGAAGCTTAACAGTTCAATTTCCATGTTGACTCAAGCCACTACTATACTGACCCAAGTTCTTTAGATTACTCTTCACTTGCTTTAAAGGCATCACTCTACCTTCTAGTACACTATGGTCTTTAGATCCATAGGCTACTTTATTCCCCTTATAGTAATGCCCCGTAAAGTTTTACCTTGAACCCGGGGATTTGTGGTGCCGATGTAAGCTAAAGAATAATTTTTGCAGAATGTGGCATTTCTGCGGGTGTGCAATGTGTTGGGGAGTTAAAATAATGAATTTTGCAAAAAATGGCATTTTTACGGTCCACTATACGACCGCATAACAACTTCGCGGACGATTTGCCATAGAGTGCAACAGAATCAAAGCTAATTTTGGAGGTCATTTTGCAGTCCATTATGCGATCGCATAAACCTTTCGCGGGTCACACATCTGTTGTAGATTCAGCATAACAATTTCAGAGGGAGACTTTTGCGGGGCATTATGCGATCGCATAACTGGTATGTCGACTGCAAACCTGCCGTAGACCCAACCCGAACAGCCCAGTTTTTGGGACCATTTTTGCGGTCCATTTTATAGGTCGTAGACCTGATCTGCGGTGCACTTTGCGACCACATAGCTGAGTTCGGAAGGTCTATTTTTTATCTTTATAACCCGACCCCATTTCTTATAAAATGACTTTGGGGTTATTTTGGCTGGATGAAATAGCTATTTTGCAGAGAAGGTAGTGCCTTAGAGAAATAGGAGGAATCCCCAAGTGCTTTAATGTAACGACTCGACCGATCATTTTGAGTGTTGTAGCCCCGTTCCCCTATTTCCTGCTTATTTTACACTAAACTTTTATTTTGTGACTTGCTTGAGTAGTTGGTTCAGTTCCGGAGATATTTCAGAATGAGTTGAGACACTTAGTCTCAAGGTTGAAAGCTTAAGTTGAAAAGGTTGACCAGATGTTGACTGATTTTGGACTTAGGAGTGCGTCAGGATAGTGATTTGGAGGTACGTAGTTGATTTAAGCTTGAAATGGCAAAAGTTGAAAAATTAAAAGTTTTAAAAATTAAAAAGATTGACTGAGAGTTGACTTTGTGGTTACCGTGCTCGGATTTTTGTTCTAGGAGTTGGTGTAGGTCCGTTGTGTCATTTAGGACTTGTGTGAAAAATATGAGATCAATCGGACTTGATTTGATAGATTTCGGTGTCGAATGTGGAGGTTAGAAGTTCATAAGGCTTGAATCGATGTGTGATTCATAGTTTTAGCATTGTTTGCTCTTTGAGTAAGTTCGTATGATGTTTGAGGACTTGTTTGTATGTTTGGTTGTGGTCCCGGGGGCCTCGGATGGATTTCGAATGTCTAACGGAGTAAAATGAGGACTTGGGAGACTGCTAAAGTTTGCTGGTGTTCAGGTCTGGTTTCCTTCTATGCGATCACGTGGAGAGGTCCGCGATCGCGAAGGCTTATTTGGGAAGCTGGGATTTTTACTCTATGCATTTGCGAGATGGAATCAGCGATCGCGTAGGTTGGTCAAGTAGTGAACCGCGAACGCGTGGGCTAAGCCGCTTTCATGAAGAGGAAATAAGGCAAGAGTTGAGTTCACGCATTTGTTCTTCGCGATCGCGTGAAGAGGGACGTGATCGTGTAGGTTTGAGGAAGCAGTGCTTCGCATTCTCATAGGTTTATTTCTTGGGCAGCTAAGTTTGTGCTTCGCAATCGCGATTAAGAGATATTTGTACAGAACTTAAAGTCTCAAAAGCGAGGGTTTGAGTTTGTTTTACAATTTGATTTTGGGAGCTCGGTTGGAGGCGATTCTTGGAGAGATTTTCGAGGGAGTGATTGGGGTAAGTGATTCTAACTTAGTATTGGTTAAATTCCATGATTATATCTTTGATTCATCATTTAATTAGTAATTTAGGGTTGAAAATTGAGGGAAAATGGAAAAACCTTCTTAGGCCAAAATTTGGGGATTTGAGTGAGATTTTGGTATGGTTGGACTTGTGGTTGAATGGATGTTTGAATTTTGTAAATTTTATTGGATTTCGATATGTGGGCCTGGGGGTTAACTTTTGAGTTGTCCTTTTGACTTTTGATTAAGAACTTAGCATTTTCATATGGAATTTATTCCTATAGCTTGAGTTGATTGTATCGAATTGTTTGTGGCTAGATTTGAGGCATTCAGAGGCCGATTTGTGAGGCAAGGTCTTGTTGGAGTAGAGATTTGCACGTCTTGAAGTAAGTAATGCTTCTAAACTTGGTTCTGAGGGTATGAAATACTGAATTACGTGTTACGTGATTGATGTTGAGGTGACACACATGCTAGGTGACGGGCGTGTGGGCGTGCACCGTAGGAATTGTGACTTGGTCGATTCTGTGGAACTATATAGTTGAATAATCTTATTGTTATCCGTATATTCTCCATGTGTTAGAGAAATTAAGTTGCGAGTCATGTTAGAAATCATGCTTAGGCTACATGCTGGTACTGTTGTGACCCACAGGGGTCGTGTTACATGATGAATTATTTGCTTAATTTGCAATTATGAACTCAGTCACAACTATTATTTGCATATCATATCTCAGTCTCTGTTGCCATGTATTGATACATCATATCATCATTGTTTGGGTTGATTATTATGATTCGTGTGATCCCGAGAGACTGGAGAGATTGATGATTGAGTAAGGCCGAGGGCCTGATTGTGAGGATACTTATGGGATCGAGCTGCATGACGCAACATCCTTTATTGATTCA
Source organism: Nicotiana otophora (assembly GCA_000715115.1). Taxonomy (NCBI): domain Eukaryota; kingdom Viridiplantae; phylum Streptophyta; class Magnoliopsida; order Solanales; family Solanaceae; genus Nicotiana; species Nicotiana otophora. Next base: position 118,884 of record AWOL01S0032163.1, read on the forward strand.
TGCCATGATTGGCTTATAATAGCGCTTGGGATGGATCTGCCCCTCAGGAGTCTGTACACCCACAATGAGCGCCAGTACCTACTGAGTGCGAGTGCGAGTGCCGAGAGATTAGGAGGATTGAGTGACTGTGAGGATGGAGTGATTGTGAGGAATAAGTGATTAAGAGGATGGAATGAATGGGAGAACTGAGTAATTGATACTCTGAGAGTATGCTTATGATTTCATCACTGTTTTGTACTTCAGTTGGCATACATAACTGACATGTAAATATCGAGATATATCATTTCTTATCTCAGTTGTACGTGACATATCTTACATGTTTAGGCATTATTTGTTACACTTGAGAGCATGTCTACATTTTTGTACTGTATTTCTATAATTGGATTGTGCCTATGAGGCTCGTCACTACTTTTAGCCCAAAAGTTAGACTTTTTACTTACTGAGTTAGTTGTACTCACGCTACACCTTGATCTTAATGTGCAGATCCAGGTGTTTCCGGGCATGGTGGTTTTCTGATCTCAGAGTTTTCAGCCGTTTGGAGATTATCGAGGTAGATGCCTTGGTGTCCGCAGACCTTGACTCTTCTCCCGTCACTTAGTTTTATTTATTCAGTTCTACTTTCTCAAACAGTGTATCAGACTATGTATTTGTGTAGATGCTCATGTACTCAGTGACACCCTGGTTTTGAAAAACTTCTATATCGAGTTGTGATATTTTTATCCAGTTTATGAGATTTTCACTTATTTAAATGTATTTTAGTTTATTTTGAATTTGAAAGTGTCGGTATATGTGAGTTGTTGGCTTTCCTAGTATCATAATATGCGCCATCACGACAGGTTGAGTTTTGGGTCGTGACAAGTTAGTATTAGAGCCTAGGTTTCACAAGTCATGAGTAGGTTTACTAGAGTCTTACGGATCGGTACAGAGACGTCTGTACTTATCTTCGAGAGGCTGTCGAAACCTTAGGAAACTTCACTTTTTTGAATTATTTTCATGTGAATTTGTTGATTTCGGGAACTAAACTTCTATTATTTTATTCTCTCACAGATGGTCAGGACACGTGCTACCGGACCAGACGAACAGCCACCAGTACCACCGGCTAGGGCCACAAGAGGTCGGGGTCGCGGTAGGGGCTGAGGTGCAGCTCGTACCGCAGCTAGTGCAGCACCTGCAGATCCACCAGTTGATCCAACTCAGGAGCAGGTTCCAGATGTGGTTGAGCTAGTGGGGCCAACTCAGGCACCAACTGTGCCCATTGTGATTCCAGGCCTTCAGGAGGCTTTGGCTCAAATAATACTGTTTGCACTAGCCTTGCTCAAGCGGTTTCTGTTAAGACCGTGCTAGCCACTTCTCAGGCCGGGGAGGTACTCAGAATCCCACCGCTCGTACTCCAGAGCAGATAGTGCAGGAACATCAGATACCAGGGGTACTAGTAGCCTATCTAGTTATAGTTGCTCAGGCCCAGGTGGGTCCCATTATGACTGATGAGGAGCAGAAGAGGCTAGAGAGATTTGGGAGGCTCAGGCTTCCATCATTTAGTAGGGTTGAGTCAGTGGATGCTCAGTACTTCTTGGATAGGTGCCAGCGGATTCTTCGCAGGCCGGGTATTCTGGAGACTAGTGGAGTCTCCTTTACTACATTTCAGCTATCGGGGGCTTCCTTCAGATTATATGAGTCCTATGAGAGGAGCAGGCCAGTCGGTGCTGCACCACTTTCATGGCAGAGTTCTCCGTTCTCTTCTTTGAGAAGTTTTTGTCACAGACCCGCAGGGAGGAGCTGCGCAGGCAATTCGAGCAGCTACGTCGGGAGGGGATATCTATGACCCAGTATAAGATGAGATTTTTTGAGTTGGATTGTCACGTAGTTTGGTTGGTTCCCACTGAGAGGGAGAGGATTAGGAGGTTCATTGATGGACTCCACTATCAGTGGCCTTTTGTTATGACTCGGGAGAGTGTATCAGGTTCTAGGTTCGACAAGGTGGTTGATATTGCTTGGTGATTAGAGTTGGTTCGTACTAAGGAGCTTGAGGAGAGGGAGGCCAATAGGCCTCGTGGTTCAGGTGGTTTCAGCGGTGTTCCTTCTGGGGGCAGTCCTACCACAGCAGGGGTCATCCTTATAGGCCCGCTCAGATGGCTTATCCAGTTCATCGTGGTGCATCAGCTAGCCATAGTTCGTATAGTGCTCATTCGAGTCAGTCATCTCTCAGTGCTCCCCCATCTTAGAGTTCATCCCATGCTCCATCGTTTCAGGGTTCATCTGTGCCAGGTCCTTCTAGCAGTTACTCTGGTACTCGGGGCCAGATTTAGTCCCCACAACCACCAGCGGGGAGTTGCTTCGAGTGAGGGGAGTTTTGGCATATGTGGAGATAGTGTCCTCGTCACCCAGGAGGTCCAGTTCAGCAGAAGGGTTAGGCTATGACTTCCGCACCAATTACTTCACCACCCGCCAAGCCAGCTCGAGGTGGGGCCTAAGAAGCTAGAGGTCGACTTAGAGGGGGAGGCTAATCAGGTGATGGTCAGGCCTGATTCTATGCTATTCCTGCCAGGCCAGATGCTATTACTTCAGATGCAGTGATCAAGGTATTGTCTCAGTATCCCACAAAGATGCTTCCACATTATTTGACCCTGGTTCTACTTATTCCTATGTATCATCCTATTTTACTCATTATTTGGATATGACGTGTGAGTCCTTAGTTTCACCTGTTCATGTATCTACACCGATGGGTGATACTATTATTGTGGACTGTGTATATCGGTCGTGTGTAGTGACTATTGGGGGACTGGAGACTAGAGTTGATCTCACATTGCTTAGTATGGTTGATTTCGACGTGATCTTGGGTATGGATTGGTTGTCTCCATATCATTCTTTTCTGGATTGTCATGCTAAGACCGTGATATTGGTGATGCTGGGGTTGCCAAGGATCGAGTGGAGAGGTTCCCTAGATTATGTTCCCAGGAGGGTAAATTTTTATTTGAAGGCCTAATGGATGGTTGGGAAGGGGTGTCTATCATATTTGGCCTTTGTGAGGGATGTTAATGCTGATATCCCTGCTATTAATTATGTTCCAGTGGTGTGAGACTTTGCGAATGTGTTTCCTGCATAACTACTAGGCATGCCATCCGACATGGATATTGACTTTGGGATTAGACTTGGTAGCCCATTTCTATTCCTCTGTATCATATGGTACAAGTTGAGTTGAAGGAATTGAAATAGCAACTTTAGGAATTTCTCGATAAGGGGTTTATTAGGCCTAGTGTATCGCCTTGGGGTGCACCGGTTCTGTTTGTGAAGAAGAAGGATGGTACTATGTGGATGCGCATCGACGATAGGCAATTGAACAAAGTTACAATCAAGAGCGAGTATCTCTTGTCATGCACTGATGATCTATTTGACCAGCTTCAAGGAGTGAGGGTGTTCTCTAAGATTGATTTGACGTCTTGGTATCACCAGTTAAAGATTCAGGACTCGGATATTCTAAAGACGGCATTCCGGACCCATTATGGTCACTGTGAGTTCCTTGTGATGTCGTTTGGGCTGACCAACGCCCCTGCAGCATTCATGCACCAGATGAACAGTGTATTTCATCCATATTTGGATTCGTTTGTCATAGTATTCATTGATGATATCCTGGTATACTCATGTAGCCAGGAGGAGCATGCTCAGCATTTGAGGATTATATTACAGAGGTTGAGAGAGGAGAAGCTTTATGCCAAGTTCTCCAAGTTTGAGTTTTGGCTTAGTTCGGTGGCGTTATTAGGGCATGTGGTGTCCAGTTAGGGGATTAAGGTGGATCCAAAGAAGATAGAAGAGGTTCAGAGTTGGCCCAGACTGTTTTCAGCTACTGAGATTCGGAGCTTTCTCGGCTTGGCCGGATATTATCCGTGCTTCGTGGAGGGTTTCTCGTCCATTGTGGTGCCTTTAACCAAATTAACCCAAAAGGGTGCTCCATTCAGGTGGTCGGATGAGTGTGAGGAGAGCTTTCAGAAGCTCAAGACTGCCTTGACCACAACTCAAGTTCTAGTTTTGCCTTCAGTTTCTTGCTCTTATATAGTGTATTGTGATGCTTCTCGGATTGGTATTGGGTGTGTCTTGATGAAGGAGGGTAGAGTGATTGCTTATGATTCGCGTCAGTTGAAGCCCCATGAGAAGAACTAAGATGTCCAAGATTTGGAGTTGATAGTCATCGTTCATGCATAGAAGATTTGGAGGCATTATCTCTATGGTGTATCTTGTGAGGTATTTACAGATCATCGGAGTCTCCAGCACTTTTTCAAACAAAAGGATCTAAATTTGAGGCAGCAGAGATGGTTGGAGCTACTAAAAGACTATGATATTACATTTGTTTATCATATCGAGAAGGCCAATGTAGTGGCCGATGCCTTGAGTAGAAAGGTGGTGAGTGTGGACAGCCTTGCATTTATTCTCCTTGGTGAGAGACCACTTGCAGTTGATGTTCTGTCCTTGGCTAACCAGTTCGTGAGATTAGATGTTTTGGAGCCTAGTCGGGTTCTAGCTTGTGTGGTTTCTCGGTCTTCCTTATATGATCGCATCAGAGAGCGCCAATATGATGATCCCCATTTACTTGTCCTTAAGGACACAGTTCAGCACGGTGATGCCAAGGATGTTACTATTGGGGATGATGAGGTGTTGAGGATGTAGGGTCGGATTTGTGTGCCTAATGTATATGGGCTACGTGACTTGATCCTTGAGGAGGCCCATAGTTCGCGGTATTCCATTCAACCGGGTGCTGTGAATATGTACCAGGACTTGAGGCAGCACTATTGGTGGAGGAGGATACAGAAGGATATAGTGGGGTTTGTATCTTAGTGCCTAAATTGTCAACAGGTGAAGTATGAGCATCAGAGGCCGGGCAGATTGCTTTAGAGGCTTGAGATTCTCGAGTGGAAATGGGAGTGCATCACCATGGATTTCGTAGTTGGGACCCCACGGACTTCGAGGAAGTTTAATGCTATTTGGGTGATTGTGGATCGGTTGACCAAGTCCGCGCATTTCCTTCCAGTCGGGACAACTTATTCTTCAAAGCGGTTGGCTGAGATCTACATCCGCGAGATTGTTTGCCTTCACAGTGTGCCGGTGTCCATCATTTCAGGTTAGGGCACGTAGTTTACATCACAGTTTTGGAGAGCCGCGCAGCGAGAGTTGGGCACCCAAGTTTAGTTGAGTACAATATTTCACCCTTAGACGGACGGACAGTCCAAGCGCACTATTCAGATATTGGAGGATATACTATGTGCTTGTATCATAGATTTCGGGGGTTCTTGGGATCAGTTTCTGCCACTCGCAGAGTTTGCCTACAACAACAGCTACCAATCAACCACTCAGATGGCTCCGTATGAGGCTTTGTATGGGAGGCAGTGTCAGTCTCTGGTGGGATGATTTGAGCTAGGTGAGGCTAGGTTGTTGGGTACTGACTTAGTTCAGGATGCTTTGGACAAGGTTAAGTTGATTCAGGATCGGCTTCGCACGGCGCACTCTAGGCAGAAGAGTTACACCGATCGGAAGGTTCGTGATGTTGCTTTCATGGTAGGGGAGAAGGTACTGCTCAAGGTTTCACCCATGAAGGATGTTATGAGGTTCGGGAAGAAGGGAAAGTTGAGCCCTCGGTATATTGGGCCGTTTGGGTGCTTCACAAGATTGGAGAGGTGGCTTACAGGCTTGCCTTCCCGCCTAGTCCGTCGAGTGTTCATCCAGTATTTCATGTTTCTATGCTCTGGAAGTATGTTGGCAATCCGTCTCATGTTTTGGATTTCAACATGGTTCAGTTGGATGATGATTTGACTTAGGATGTGGAAACGGTGGCCATTTTGGATCGGCAGGTTCGAAACTTGATGTCAAAGAACATAACTTCAGTGAAGGTGCAGTGGAGCGGTCAGCCAGTTGAGAAGGCTACTTGGGAGACCAAGCGGGAGATATGGAGCAGATATCCACGCCTATTTGAGACTCCAGTTATGTTTCTAGACCCGTTCGAGGACGAATATTTATTTAAGAGAGAGAGGATGTAACGACTCGGCCGGTCGTTTTGAGTGTTGTAGCCTCATTTCCCTATTTCCTTCTTATTTTATGTTCAATTTTTATTTTGTGACTTTCTTGGGGAGTTGGTTCGGTTCCGGGGATCTTTCAGATTCAGTTGAGACACTTAGTCTCAAGGTTGGAAGCTTAAGTTGAAAAAGTTGACCGGATGTTGACTTATGTGTAAATGACTCCGGAATGGAATTTTGACGGTTCTGATAGCTCCGTATGGTAATTTTTGACTTAATAGTGTGTTCATATAGTGATTGGGAGGTCCATAGTTGATTTAGGCTTGAAATGGCGAAAGTTAGAAAATTAGATGTTTTGGAAATTGAGAAGTTTAATTGAGAGTTGACTTTGTGGTTATTAGGCTCAGATTTTGGTTCCGAAAGCTGGAGTAGGTCTGTTGTGTCATTTATGACTTGTGTGCAAAATTTGAGGTTATTCGGATTAGATTTGATATGTTTCGGCGTCGAATGTAGAAGTTAGAAGTTCATTAGCCTTGAATCGATGCGCGATTCGTGATTTTAGCATTGTTTGATGTGGTTTGACACTTCGTGCAAGTTTGTATGATGTTTTAGGACTTGTTGGTATGTTTGATTGAGGTCCCGGGGGCTTCGGGTGGATTTCAGATGGTTAACAGAGTGAAATTGGGACTTTGGAGACTGCTGAAGTTTGCTGGTGTTCCGGTCTAGTTTCCTTCTATGCGATCACGTGAGAGGTCCGCTTTCACGAAGGCTTGTTTGGGAAGTTGGGATTTTTACTCTACGCGTTCGCGAGATGGAGTTTGCGATCACATAGGTTAATCAAGCAGCGAACCGCGAACGTGTGGGCTAAGCCGCGTTCGCGAAGAGGGAATGAGGAAGGAGCTGAGTTCATGCGTTTGTTCTTCGCGGTCGCATGAAGAGCGACACAATCGCGTAGGTCTGAGGAAAAAGTGCTTCGCGTTCACGTGGAGATTGTCGCGTTCGCGTAGGTTTAATTCCTGGGCAGCTGAGTTTTCCCTCCGCGATCGCGAAGCATTTTTCGCGATCGCGATTAAGGAATATCTGGGCAGAATTTAAAGTCTAAAAAATGAGGGTTTGAGTTTATTTCACAATTTGATTTTGGGAGCTCGGTTGGAGGCAATTCTTAGAGAGATTTTCAAGGGAGTGATTGGAGTAAGTGGTTCTAACTTACTTTGGTTAAATTCCATGATTATATCTTTGATTTCATTATTTTTAGCAAATAGACTACTAGGTTATTCACCTAGTAGCTTTTATATATATAATAAGTCCCAAATCGGGTGAAAGTTACACAATGTTTAAGTGCAACAAAAAACAAAATACAAATAGAAAGGCAATGTCTATTGCTACCAAATACAATGTAGCAGTAGCATGTAAATAATAGAAAATATACAAAGCTAGTAATTTGAAACATCCAATTATTGCTGACGATAATGAATTTACAAACCAATTGCAACCAATTTGTTGTAGCACCTACAAAGCTCTCACTAGACGCCATCTGTTGCAATCCAAGAGGAATAGGTATGTATAATTCACAAGTTGTCGAGTAATTCAATTTGGACATTTTGATTTTTGGTCTAAAGAGTTCTAGCAGTAAAATCTTAAAAGTTGATTTGCCAACATAGTGCATCGCGTGAACCTATTTTGAAACAAGTGTTTTGTTGGAAGATCCCAGTTGAGCATCAGAAGAATAGAAGATTGGCAATCTCTGAAGCAACCTGCAGTTTTGTTTTGATCCCAGTCGAGAAGCATTAATAGAACACATCCGTAGCTGCATCAGATCCCAAATGAGCAGCAGAACTTCTGCAATAGCAACAACATCATAATTCGAGCATTCCATGCATGGCAACTGCAATAGCAGTAGTTGCATTAGAAGCATTTGCTAATAGCAGTCTCGCAGCATAGTTGCACCAGTAGCATCTATGTTATAGCATTAGCAGAGGAGCAGTAGTATCCTTACAGAAGTTGCTGCATAAAAAATAGCATCTGCAGCAGCATTAGTTGCAGTAGGACAACATGTATCAGCAGCAGGAAAAACAATAGCAGTCCTAGCATCATCAGCAGTAGCATTTGAATCTTTCCATTTGGTGTTGAAGCAACCACATGTTGAGCATTAATTAACGTTAATACCAATGTGTGTTTTAACAACTCCAAACACAAAGAGTACAACCAAAATCTTTTTATTTTGGCAGCAGCTTTCAATTTGCCAACCAAAAACAAAATCTCAATAGTTGTAGTTGAGATTACAGCATCTTAGTATTTCAGCATCAGTAGCAGATTCAGATTCATGACAACTGCAGTTTAGCAGTTGCATTATGCATCAATAGGATTTTAGAACAGATAGTTGCTAGTCGAGCATCTGAATTTTATCACAGCAGTAGCAGCAGCAGAACTTAGTTGAGCAGAAGATAGCATTATCAGTAGCACTTGCACCAATAACTTTAAGGAGAACTTGAAAAGATATGTTGGTAGTTGGTCATCAAGCGTGTGGACATTATCACAGCAGCAGCATCCTAAGAAACTCAGTTGAGCAAATAACAATTCGAAAAGCCTCACAATCAAAGAATAGCTGTAGCATTAGAGTAAGCATCAGCAGTTGCAAATGTCTCTCAAATTATGCCAGCAATAGTATGGGGTTGTGTAACTCCATTTTAGCTTGATATCTCTGTTGAAATGTGCAAACTTATCTCCATAACCTGCACAGTGTAGCAAACATGTTAGGAGGAAAGAGTTTTACTTCCAGCTCATTGTGTGTTCTTGAAGCATTGAAGAATATTGGGTTTGGATAGTTGTAGTTTCCAGCTGTAGTATAATGGTTCACAGCGGCAGCATCAGCACAACTAAGGGAAATGGCATGATAGCTGCAACATCAGTAGTTATAGCATAATAGCAGCAGAAGCAGTAGTTGATGTTTTGCTGGTATGTCTTATTCGACTAGCATTACAGTCCCAGTCGAGCATCTTTAGAACAGATGCATCATAAACATCTTTAGTAACAGCAGTCAAAAAAGAAGGATGGTGGTGTTCTGTTACTATTTCCCATTGGATCAGCATTACAGCAGCATTCACGGTAGAGCTGCTCTATTGCCAGATGCTCAGTCTAGCTTCAGAGCAAAAGTAACAGTTGTGGCTGAATAGCAGCAGCATTATTTTCAGCATCATTAGCAGCAGCATAAAAAATGGATTTTGGGGGTTAAAATTGCAACAGGTTCTTCCTATTTCTGAAACATAAAGATAACAATGCATTAGGCGAGAAGAAGATCATCATTAGTTTGTAAAGATGCTCAATATCATAGCAGCAGCATAGTCGATCATTTAAGCCTTATCACAGCAGCAGTAGTATTTGAACTTATTTGTGTAGCAGAACAAGTAGCATCATTAGAAAAAAACTGAACAAAATAAGAGTCAAGCAAAAGAAGATGTTTGATGCTCCATATTTGTAGTCCAGCAGTCCAACAACAGTAGTATAATTGCATAAAAGAGTAGAGCATAAGTGCTAGTGTATTAGTCCCTAATAAGTACTGCATCAGCAGAAGACAGTAGTAGCAGTAGCACTTGCACCAATATCTGTTGGAGATCTTGAACAGATGTTTTGTTGTTAGTTCCTCACCGAGAAGCTGGACATCATCCATGTACAAGTGTCCTACAAAACTCAGTTGAGCTGCAGATAATTCGAACAGCCTTATAGGATAATTCCAGTCGAACATTAGCAGGAGTAGCAGAAGAAGCATAATAGGTTAAGCGTCCGCAGTAGCATATAACAGAGATGATTGCCATGGAATATCGACCAGTATTTGGTTCCTTGTGGGCATTTTATATCATGGTTTTGTTCCTTGCCACTCTAACCCTTAGATTTGGTAATTGACTCTTGTCTTGATTGATTAGAGTTTTACATTTGGTGTTGAAAATTAGGGAAACATGGAGAAAACTTCTTAGGCCAAATTTTGGGGATTTGAACAAGATTTTGGTATGGTTAGACTCGTGGTTGAATGGGTGTTCAGATTTTGTAACTTTCATCGGATTCTGAGACGTGGGCCCGGCTGTTGACTTTTGAGTTGACTTTTTGACTTTTGATTAAGAACTTAGTATTTTTATATGGAATTGATTCATATAGCTTGAGTTGATTGTATCAAATTGTTTGTGGCTAGATTCGAGGCATTCAGAGGCTGATTTGCGAGGTAAGGGCTTGTTGGAGTAGAGATTTGCTCGGCTTGAGGTAAGTAATACTTCTAAAGTTGGTTCTGAGGATATGAAATCCCAAATTACATGTTATGTGATTGGTGTTGAGGTGACGCACATCCTAGGTGATGGGCATGTGCACGTGCACCGTAGGAATTGTGACTTGGTCGATTCCGTGGAACTGTATATTTGAATAATTTTGTTGTTATCTGTATATTCTCTATGTGTTAGAGAAATTGACCTGCGAGTCATGTTAGAAATCATTCTTAGGCTACATGCTGGTACTGTTGGGACACACAGGGGTCATGTTGCATGTTGAATTATTTGCTTAATTTACAATTATGTACTCAGTCACAACTATTATTTACATATCATATCTCAGTATTTGTTGCCATTTATTGATACATCATATAATCATTGTTTGGGCTGATTATCATGATTGTTGTGAGCCCTAGAGACTGGAGAGATTGATGACTGAGTGAGGCCGAGGGCCTGGTGAGGATACTTATTAGATCAGGCTGCACGCCCATGCTTTATTGATTCATGACATGATTTGCTTATTATAGCGCTTGGGCTGGATCTGCTACTCCGGAATCTACACACCCACAGTGAGCGCAGGTACCTACTGAGTGTAAGTGGGAGTTTGAGTGCCGAGCGATTGGAAGGATTGAGTGATTGTGAGGATGGAGTGACTGTGAGGAATGAGTGACTGTGAGGATGGAGTGAATGGGAGAACTGAGTGATTGATACTCTGAGAGTATGCTTATGATTTCATCACTGTTTTGTACTTCAGTTTGTATATATAACTGACATGTAGATATCGAGATGTATCATTTCTTTTCTTAGTTGTACTTGACATATCTTACCTATTTGGGCTTTATCTATTAAACTTGAGAGTATGTCTACATTTGTTTACTGTATTTATATAATTGGACAGTTCTTGTGAGGCTCGTCACTACTTTCAGCCAAAAAGTTAGACTTGTTACTTACTGAGTTGGTTGTACTCACGCTACACCCTGTATTTCGTGTGCAGATCCAGGTGTTTTTGGGCATGAAGGTTGCTGATCTCAAAGTTTTTAGCCATTCGGAGATTATCGAGGTAGCTGCCTTGGCTTCCGCAGACCTTGACTCTCCCCCCTATCCCTCGTTTTTATTTATTCAGTTCTACTTTCTCACATAGTGTATCATACTATGTATTTGTGTAGATGCTTATGTACTCAGTGACACACTGGTTTTGGGAAAATTTTGTATCCAGTTGTGACATTTTTATCCAGTTTTATGAGATTTTCACTTATTTAAACCTGTATTAGTGTATTTTGAATTTGAAAATGTCAGTATGTATGAGTTGTTGGCTTGACTAGTATCATGATAGGCGCCACCATGACAAGTTGAGTTTTGGGTCGTGATATTTGATCATCAATTCTTTCCCCAAACTTGAAGATTTAAGGGGATCACTCTCTAGACCATCAACAATCCGGGTAAGACCTTGTCCTAAAACCTTCATGCAATTGTTATGGGTTTAAGTAGGTTGTAGATTATGAGATAGGCGATGCATGTGCCAATAAGAGGTAGTATGTGGGGTTGTTGAACTAAATTCAGATAGATTCTTGTTGAAATTGGTTGAGGGAGGAAGGGATTACCATTATAGAGCCTTGTAGTTTATTTTCCATTATAGGTGTTTGACAAAATTCCCAAGAGACTTATATCATGAGAATCCCGCTAATTATGACTCGATTTTTATCATTTTCCTATAGATTGAAATTGCTAGGGGTGTTTGGACGTTGTAGTAATCTAAATAAAGCTCAAGCGATGTATGATGGCGAAACTTCTCTTGTAGAGTCGAATTCCATGATGTTCCCGTAAGATTCAAGTATGATTGGCTCAAGTTCCTAATTCCCATGTTCTGAGCCATTCCGAATATATTTAGTTATTCTATACAAGTATTATGTCGAAAATTATATGCTCAAAATGTGTTTCAATTTCTCCTATCATATTATGCTCTCCTCCGGGAATGTATTCAAGTATAGTTTATATGTCAAAATGTTTTGACTTCAATTTATGTTTCAAGTGCAAGTTTATTATGCTTAATTTTGGAAAGAAACTCAATGTGCTTATGACTCCTGTTGCTCATATACCTATTTAAAGTCTTGATTCCAAATGCTCTTACTGTTGATAACCTATGATGATGCTTTAAAGTGAGTATGAAATACAAACTGTGGTCATCATGCCAAGAATGAAAACTACACTTGTGGCCATTAGTGCCAATGTAAATGAAGGGATGTGTGAAATATTATGAAATAAGATGTAACTCCTTTATATAATAAATGTTTTGGGAGTATCATTAGTCACCGAGGAAGGGTAGATTGAAATAACCTAACCCTGAAATTACACATGCCGGTGTAGGAGTGATTGAGGGGTAAATCCCCGTACAGATGTGTTGAGATTATTTCCCTTAATTGGGATGAGGTTGATGTGTTGAGTTTTTTCCCCTTAGTTGGGATGAGGTGATTGCTAGCAGAATAAGATGTTTACCCACAGGGCATTGTGGTAAGACGGCTTAGCCGATCGGGCTGAGATCGGACGCCATACCACACACATGGTGGTGTTGTGATTGGATATCTTGTGGTGAGACGGCCTAGATGATCAGGCCGAGATCGGACTGAGTGCTAAAAGCACGGTGGTGTATCGGTACTAAAGATCTCCCAATTTAAAATTATTGATGTTTACTTGAAAAATATTATCTTTCTCTTAACTTGATGCTCTAATATTGTTTGAGGCTCTCACTGGTTCCGTGTTTTCTTCTCCTTATATTGTTACTCGATCCATTGAGAGGGTGTTTATTCTTACATACTAATACTACTCTACATGTACTGACGCCCCTTTTCCCAGGGGCGCTGCATCTTTAATGGATATAGGTGGTTCCACAGCAGGCGACATCGATAAGTGATAGCGTACACCCTCTTCTCAGTTGACTTGGTGAGCCCCACTTCATATCGGGGTCTTGTGTCTTTTGTCCCCTATGTATAGTGTTTTAAGGTATAGCCGGGGCCTTATTGCCGGCACCATCGCATTACCCTTTTGTATCTGATAGAGGCTCCGTAGACATAGTGTGGGTTGTATCTTGATTTTTGAATAGTCAAAGTAGAAATGTTGTATATGTATCACATGTTTCCCCTTCTACACTATGAATGCGTAATGTATTTTTGGAATTATAAGTGAGGTAACTAATGGCAATGGAATTGGTGTTGTTTATGAAATCCTCTCATTGTTCAGCGAATGGTAAGTATCTTTACTTGATTCATGGGTAAGATCGGGTAGCAGGCATCAAGTAGGCTTGCTTGACTGGGATATCTCGGTTGAGCGTCGGTCACGCTCCCCAAAGTCGGGGCGTGACAAGCTTGGTATAAGAGCTTAAGGTTTTAAAGTGTCCTAGGATGTATCGGAGCTGTGTCTAGTAGAGTCCTTCTTATCTGTTTGTTGTAAGACTATTCCTCCTTTAACTCGTATATTGTTCTAATTTTCAGCATATGGCGCCTATAAAGAAGGAAAGAATTGAACAAAGAGCCAATGCCACCCTAGGAGTGGCAGTTGATCTTATGCCTGATGATGCGGGTGAGCACCCGAGGGGTGAGAATAATCCCACAGCCCCAACACTGCCTGATTCTACTACTCCTGTTCAGACTTCACCCAAGCCTACTCCTATTGAGGGTGTAGCTATTCCACCTCCAACAGATGCTTCGGTTCCACCACTAGTCCCAGCTTCCGGTCCCAGCATTTTTGATGGGGACCTTAGGGGAGCCATACAGATGTTGGCTCAGATAGTGGCTTTCCAAGCCTAGAGATCGAACGTTGCACCTACTTATTTCAGCCAACCAGGGGATTCTGCTAGCTCTAGGTTAAACAGGTTTCTACAGTTGGATCCTCCAGTATTCACGGGTAGTTATCCCGAGGAGGGCCCCCAGGACTTTATAGATGAGATGCACAATACTCTATGAGTTATGTGTGCCGCTGAGACGGCAGCAGTGGAGTTGGCCTCCCATCTCCTAAAAGGGGTGGCCTATTCTTGGTTTGAACTATGGGAGGCGTCCCGTGAGGAGGGGATCCCTCCGGCAAAGTGGAGTGAGTTTGTCGATGCCTTCATTGATCATTTCTTGCCTGGTGAGAGTAGGACATCCCGTACCGCCGAGTTTGAGAGCCTGAAACAAGGTAGCATGAGTGTGTGGGATTACCACATGAAGTTTGCGCCCCTTTCCAAGTATGTCATCTACATGTTGCCCACTATGGAGGCTAGAGTGTGCCGGTTTGTGCGGGGCCTCTCTAAATTCTATATGAACTATGGGCAGATGGTGACATTTGCTCAAGCCACAGACCCCTACAAATTGAAGAATATAATGGAGTGAGAGGGTCACAAGAAGGATCGGTCCACGAGCAACTTTGGTGGTTCTTGCAGCGGTGGTAGTGGTGGAAGATCAGTGTTTAGGGGAGGATCATCTGGGCCATCCCTGTCCTTTACTCAGTCTTCAATCAATGCACATGGAGCCTCTTCAGGCCCAGTTAGGGCAATAGAGGATCCTACCAGCAGGGTCAGTCTGGTGGGAGAGTCCAATAGCAGTGGAGTCCCCCATGCCCTAGGTGTGGGAAGATACATTTTGTAGCCTGCTACATGGACCAACCCATATGCTACGGGTACGGTATTAGAGGTCACATCTAGAGGGATTGATGTTCGTCCCGCCAGAGTGTGGGCAGGGGTACAACACAGACATCCAGTTCTGCAGCTACTACATCCGTAACACCTCCTCTAGCACAAGGCACTGCAGCACCCGCAGGGCATAGTGCAGCCAGGGGTGGTGCATAGAGTTCGGAGGACCCAACTATTTCTATGCTATGAGGGATCGCCAGAGTTCAGAGGCTTCTGTAGATGTTGTCACAGGTATATTGACTGCTCAATCTCATGATATTTATGCTCTTATAGACCCTGGTTCAACTTTGTCATATGTCACTCCTTATGTTGCTCTAGAATTCGGGATAGGACCGGAATAGCTTCATGAGTCATTCTTCGTATCTACTCTAGTTGGTGAGACTATTGTGGCCGCACAAGTTAATAGGGATTGTATTATCACGGTGCATGGTCAGGACATCATGGATGATCTCATTGAATTGGAGATAGTTGATTTTGATGTAATAATGGGGATGGACTGGCTTTATTCTTGTTTCCCCAAGCTTGATTGTCGAACCAGTACAGTTAGGTTTGAATTTCAAAATGAGCTAGTCATTGAGTGGAAGGGGGATGATGTAGTGCCGAAGGTTAGGTTTATTTATTACCTTAAGGCCACAAAATGATCAACAAGGGGTGTATTTACCAGTTGGTCTGGGTTGCGGACACCGATGTTGAGGCACCTACACTTGAGTCTGTACCAGTTGTGAATAAATTTCAGGATGTCTTTGCTGATGATCTCCCTGGGATCCCACCAGACTGGAAGATTGATTTTGGGATCGATGTGATGCCACGCATGTAGCCTATATTTATTCCAACATACAAAATGACACCGACAGAATTGAAGGAACTAAAGGAACAGTTGAAGGATTTTCTAGAGAAGAGTTTTATCCGGCCGAGTGTGTCACATTGGGGCATACCAGTTCTCTTTCAAAGGAAGAAAGATGGGTCACTAAGAATGTGTATTTACTATCCGCAACTCAACAAAGTCACAATCAAGAATACATATCCGCTACCAAGAATAGATGACTTATTTGATCAATTGCAGGGTGCTAAGTATTTCTCCATAATTGATTTAAGATCGAGGTATCACCAATAGAAGATCAGGGAGCAGGATATTCCGAAAATAGCTTTCCGGACCCGGTATGGGCACTTTGAATTTTTGGTGATGTCTTTTAGGCTAACAAATACCCCGACAACTTTCATGGACCTTATGAGTCGAGTCTTCAAGCCTTATCTTGACTCCTTTATGATAGAGTTCATTGACGATATTTTTGTATACTCACAGAGTCAAGAGGACCATGCTGACCATCGCAGGGCAGTTCTGCAGACTCTGTATCATCATAAGTTTTATGCGATGTTTTCAAAGAGTGAATTTTGGCTTGAATCCGTCACATTCTTGGGTCATGTCGTCTCAAGTAAAGGAATTAAGGAAAATCCTCAGAAGATCGCAACGGTCAAGAATTGGACTTGACCTCCAACTCCAACAGAGATTCGCAGTTTCTTGGGATTAGCTTGGTAATACAAGAAGTCTGTGGAGGGATTCTCCACTCTTGCCACTACACTGACTAAATTGACACAGAAGGCGGCTAAATTCCAGTGGTCAGACGCTTGTGAAAAGAGCTTCCAAGAGTTGAAGACAAGATTGACTATGGCTCCGGTGTTGACCTTACCAGAGGGTACGGATGGGTTTGTGGTGTTTTATGATGCTTCAAGAATCGTACTTGGGTGTGTATTGATGCAACATGGCAAGGTGATCGCTTATGCTTCTAGGCAACTCAAGAATCACGAGAAGAACTATCTAACACATGACTTAGAGCTTGCGGCGGTGGTGTTTGAACTTAAGATTTGGCGTCATTATTTGTATGGAGTCCATATGATATATTCATGGACCATAAGAGCCTTCAATATATTTTCAAGCAGAAGGAATTGAACCTGAGGCAGAGAAGATGGCTTGAATTACTCAAGGACTACGACATCGATATCCTATATCACCCGGGAAAGGCTAATATTGCGAATGCTCTTAGCCGAAAATCCATGGGTAGTTTGGCTCACTTGGAGGCACATAAAAGGCCGTTGGCCAAGGAAGTTCACCAGTTGGATAGGTTGGGAGTTCGTCTTGCGGACTCTAGTGAAGGAGGGGTGGTTGTGCAAAATAGGGCTGAATCATCACTTGTTGTGGAAGTCAAGGAGAAGCAATATGACAATCCGTTGTTGATGCAGTTGAAGGAGGGGATTCATAAACATAAGACCATGGCTTTTTCTATTGGCATGGATGATGGTACACTAAGGTACCAAGGGCGATTATGTGTTCCAAATGTAGATGGTCTCCGGGGAAGAATCATGACCGAGACTCATAATTCCAAGTATTTCATGCACCCAGGCTCTATAAAGATGTACCATGACCTTAAGGAAGTCTACTGGTGGAATGATATGAAGAGGAATTTAGTGAACCTTGTGACAAGATGTCCAAATTGTCAACAAGTGAAGGCCGAACACCAAAGGCCGGTGGGTTAGCACAAAACATAAAAATCCCAATACGGAAGTGGGAGATGATCAATATGGACTTTGTGGTAGGACTGCCTCGCACGCCTCGCAAGTTCGACTCGATTTGGGTGATTGTCGACCGACTCACAATATCAGCACACTTCTTACTTGTTAAGGCAACCGACACAACAGAACAGTATGCTCAGATGTATATCAAGGAAATAGTCAAGTTGCATGCCACTCTAGTTTCTATTATCTCAAATCGAGGGGCACAGTTCACAGCAAATGTTTGGAAGAAATTTCAGCAAGGTTTGGGTACTCAGGTAAACCTTAGTACAGTGTTTCATCCACAGACCAACGGGCTAGAGAGCAGACGCTCGAGAATATGTTGCGCTTATGTTCTTGAATTCAAGGGTAGCTGGGATGATCATTTTCCATTCATAGAATTTGCCTACAATAACAGTTATCTTGCTAGCATTCAGATGGCACCGTTCGAGGCTCTTTATGGTAGAAGATGTAGATATCCCATTGGGTGGTTGAAGATTAGGAAAGCAGAGTTGTAGGGCCAGACCTCGTGCATCAGGATATGGAAAAAGTTAAGATCATTAAGGAACAATTAAAAACTACCAGAGTTTCCAGAAGTCCTATTCGGATATGCGTCATAGAGATTTGGAGTTCAAAGAGGATGATTGGGTATTCTTGAAGGTTTCACCCATGAAGGGTATAATGCGGTTTGGGAAAAAGGGAAAACTGAGCCCCAAGTATATTGGGTCGTACAGAATCTTTCAGCGGATTGGTGAGGTGTCTTACAGGCTTGAGCTACCCCCAGAGATGTCGTTGGTGCACCTGGTGTTTCATGTATCTATGTTAAAGAAGGTAGTTGGAGACCCGACACTCATTCTCCTGGTTAAGGCTATTGAGGTTAATGAAGAATTGACTCGTGAGGAGATTCAGGTTGCCATTATTGATAGGCAAGTCAAAAAGCTGAGGAATAAATTGATTGCCTCTGTGGAAGTGTTATGACGAAATCAACATGTGGAAGAGGCCACCTGGGAGGCCAAGGAAGATGAAGAAGAATTATCCCCATTTGTTTGAATAACTATGTAGTTGTGTTCTATGAAAATGTTAAGGGCTTGCTTCCTATAAATTATGTTCCACTTGTACAGTTTATGTTAAGGATGCTCCTTTCTGGTAATATAATTCTTATGAGGTCACGGTTGGTGATGTTTTCATACTACGTTACGTCATTGGATTATATATATATTGTTAGGATTGGTTTCTAGGATTCTGTGACAGGTGGATAGGCCCAATTAAAGGGAAAACTCTGCCGAAATTTCAGAAACTTTTGGGAGTTATCCAGAATTTGGGGGTGTGAGATGTGTAAAAGAAGAGATGAGTTATGTTGGATGTTTTAGGCGGACTCTACTCCTCATTCGAGTACAAATGATCCTAAGAGAGGGGAGGATGTAAGGCCCCGTAAAGTTTTACCTAGAACCCGAGGCTTTGTGGTACAGAGGTAGGCTAGCGCATTTGAAGGTTGTAGATAATCTTCAAGGCGAGCTTACACTCCATGGTACAGACTTTTTGGGTTGTGCAATGTGTTGGGGAGTTGAAAGAATGAGTTTTGCAGAACATGGCATTTCTATTGTCTACTATGCGATTGCAGAACCACTTCGTGGACCGCAGATCTGTCGTAGAGTGCAACAGAAACAAAGCCAATTTTGGAGATCATTTTGCGGTCCATTATGCGACCGCATAATACTTTCGCGGGTCGCACATCCATCACAGATTCAGCATTAAAAATTCCGGAGTGAGAATTTTGTGGCACGTTATTCGACCGCATAACTGGTCTGCGGATCGAAAACTTGCCGCAGACCCTACCCCAACAGCCCAGTTATTAGGACCATTTCTGCGGTCCATTTTGCGGGTCATAGACCTGATCTGCGGTGCACTTTGCAACCGCATAGCTGAGTTTGGAGGGTCCATTTCTGCGGTCCATTTTGCAGGCCGTAGACCTGATTTGCGGTGCACTTTGCAACCGCATAGCTGAGTTTGGAGGGTCCATTTTCTATCTTTATAACCCGACCCCATTTCTTATAAAACGACTTAGGGGTTATTTTGGCTAGTTGAAACGGCTATTTTAGAGAGAAGGGACTGCTTAAGAGAGAGAAGGAATCCCCAAGTGCTTTGATCATTAATTCTTACCCCAAACTTGAAGATTCAAGGGAATCACTCTTTAGACCATCAACTATCCGGATTTCCTTGTCCTAAAACCTTCATGCAATTGTTATGGGTTTAAGTTGTTGAGTTGGAGATCGGCCATGCATATGCCAATAAGAGGTAGTATGTGGGGTTTTTGAACTAATTCGGATAGATTCATGTTGAAATTGATTGAGGGAGGAAGGGAATACCATTGTAGAGCCTTGTAGTCGATTTTGTATAATATGTGTTTGATAAAATTTCCAAGAGACTTATATCATGAGAATCCCTATAATTATGACTCGATTTTTATCATTTTCCTACAGATTGAAATATAAGAGTGTTTGGATGTTGTAGTAACTTGAGTAAAGCTCAAGCGAGGTATGTTGGATAAATTTTTCTTGTAGAGTCGAATTCCATGATGTTCTCGTAAGATTCAAGTATGATTGGCTCAAGTGCATAAGTCTCATGTTCCGAGCCATTCCGAGAATATTCAGTTATTCTAAACAAGTATTGTGTCGAAAATTATATGCTCAAAATGTGTTTCAATTGCTCTTATCATATTATGCTCTCCTCCGGGAATGTATTCAAGTATGGTTTATGTGTCAAAATGTTATGACTTCAATTTATGTTTCAAATGCATTTATCATACTTAATTTTGGAAAGCAAACTCAATATGCTTAAGACTCATGTTGCTCATATACCTATTTAATGTCTTGATTCAAAATGCTCTTATTGTTGATAACCTATGATGATGCTTGAAAGTGAGTATGAAATATAAAATGTGGCCATCGTGCCAAGAATGAAAACTACACTTGTGGCCAATAGTGCCAATGAAATGAAGGGATGTGTGAAAGATTATGAAATGAGTTGTAACTCCTCTATATAATAAATGTTTTGCAAGTTTCATTAGTCACCGAGGAAGGGTAGGTTGAAACAACCTAACCCCAAAATTACACGTGTCGATGTAGGAGTGAGTGAGGGGTGAATTCCCGTACTGATGTATTGAGATTATTCCCCTTAATAGGGATGAGGTTGATGTGTTGAGATTATTTTTTCTTAATTGGGATGAGATGATTGCTAGTGGAATATGATGTTGACCCACACGGCATTGTGGTGAGATGGCTTAGTCGATCGGGTCGAGATCAGATGCCATGCCGCACACATGGTGGTGTTGTGATTGGATGTCATGGGGTGAGACGGCTTAGCCGATCGGGCCAAAATCGGACTCCGTGCTAAAATCATGGTGGTGTATCGGTACTAAAGATCTCCCAATTTAAAAATATTGATGTGTGCTTGCAAAAGATTATCTTTCTCTTAACTTGATGCTTTAATATTGTTTGAGGCTCTCATTGATTCCATGTTTTCTTCTCCTTGTTTTTTTACTCAACCCATTGAGAGGGTGTTTAGTCTTACATACTAGTACTATTTTACATGTACTAACTCCCCTTTTGACGGGGGCGATGCATCTTTAATGGATGCAGGTGGTTCCCCAGTAGGCGGTATCAATCAGTGATAGCGTACACCCTCTTCTCAGTTGATTTGGTGAGCCCTACTTCATATCGTGGTCTTGTATCTTTTGTCCCCTATGTATAGTGTTTTGAGGTATAACCGGGTATCTGTCACGCCCAAAACTCGGGGAGCGCGACCGGCGCTCAACCGAGTGAACCCGGTCGAGCAAGCCTGTTAGATACTTTCTACCCAACTCACCCATGATCAAGAGAAGACATGATTTCATTAATCAGATAGTAGGAATATCATATATACAATACTAGATCGTCTCATTGGTTACATCACTTTTAAGTTTCAAGATACACACATTCTTATGATTCGAGTGGAGCAAGAGATCAAAACACAACATAATCTGCTTGACTTTTCTACCACCCATGTACAACCCACATAGTGTCTACGGAGCCTCTAAAAGATACAAAGGAGTGTTATGATAGTGCCGGCAACAAGGCCTCGACTATACCTCAAAACGTGATAATAATATAAACAAAAGATACAATACATGACCCCGGGATAAAGTGGGGCTCACCAAGTCTGTTGGGAAGAGGATGTATCACTATCGCTGATCAACACTGCCTGCTATGGAACTACCTGCATTCATTTAAAGATGCAGCGCCCCGACAAAAGGGACGTTAGTACAGTCGAATAGTATTATTATGTAAAACTAAACACCATCTCAATAGAATAAATGATAATACAAGGGGGAAACAGTCATGAGTTCAATAAGGGCTTCAAACAATACTAAAACATCAACTAAGGATCACATAAGTTCTCAAGCCAATTATTAGGTTGGGTGATTTTTAGAGCCGATATACCATAATTCACAATACTACTGTATTCTTACATGGAGTCCGATCACGACCTGATCGGTTAGGTCGTCTCATTTGAGATATCAACCATAACCACAATTTCAATTATCATTTCCAGCACAGTCACCACCATGTGTGCGGCATGGCGTCCGATCACAGCCCGATCGGCTAGGCCGTCTCACCCGAGACATTACCTTTTTCAGTCAATCATCTCACATCATACTTCTTTCACATCCTTTCAATACATTGGCACTAGTGGCCACAATTATAAAGTCATTCTTGATACTTGGCCGTATTTCATAATTCCAGTTTCCCCTTTTCACATTCAAACATCATTGTCATTATCAACAACAATAAGGCTTCCCATTCAAGACATTAAATTCACATATGAGCAATTTACTAATCTTAGGCACATAGAGGCTTTTCATACAATTTGGCATAACAACCTTTATTTTGATCTTGACTTGAAGTCTTAACATTTTTAACACATCCCATATTTTGAACACATCCTCAATGACAAGGTGATATGATGAAGCATTTACAATACATATTGAGCATATATCCTTCAACAAAAGCACATTCGGAATAGCCAATTCTATTATGATCAATTTGGGACTTACACCAATTACATGAACACCGGGGGGTTCGATTCTAAAAAGAAGGGGGCTTAGCCAACATACCTCAATTGAGCTTCCTTTAAACTTTAAAACGTTCCAGAATTCTTAGCACTTCGATCTATTTTAGAAATATAACAAGTTGGACCAAAATTAGGAAGATGGTCATGATTCTAGCTCATTTGAGCACATTATCAAACACTAAGTGTGCATTAATATTTTTAAGGCCCTTTTGTGAAAGATCCCATCATTCCCCAGCCCATTCTCTACCATTTTTAGCTCACAACCTTCCCACATTCTTTGATAACACATGCATGCAAGATGAACAATCCCCACACCCAATAATTGTCTTTCTAATTATCCCCTTTTTAGAAGATTTTCGAAATGAAGAGCTAGGGCATAGGTTCTTATCTCTAAGATGAGGACTTTCTTGATAATCTTCAAGGATTGAGCAAGAATTGTTGGATATTAGTTTGAAGGTTACTTCCCCACTCTAAGAACTCTTTCTCACTCTAAAAATATCAGAAATATGCTCAAAAATGGACTACGGCATATGTTTTAACGAAATAGGGTCGGGTTTAAAAATCCCAAAAATGAAGCTCCGGAACAGAGTATACGGTCGCATATGCAACCGCAGAATGGATATGCGGTCCGCATATCGGCCCATAATGTGGTGCCAAAAACTGGAAAACATCTGCCTGGGTCTGCGGTAGTTATGCGGCCTTCAGACCTGTTCTGCGGTCGCATAACGCACCGCAGAACCTTCCTCCGCAAAAATCCTAAGGCTGATTGTGCGACAAATGTGCGGCCCGTGAAATGGTTGTGCGGTCGCATAATGGCCGCGAAATTGACGTCAAAAATGGCCCAAGTAGCTGCTTCACTCTGCGGCCATTCTGCAGCCCGCAGAGTGATTGTGTGGCCACATAATGGGCCGCAGAAATGCCTATTTCTACAAAATATTTTCCTTCAACTCCCTAGCGCATTGTTCAATCCCAAAAATCCCAACTGCTCGCCGCGAAGAATTTCTACTATTATTAACCTCTACACCTACCTCGGCATCACGGAACCCCAATTTTTAGGAAAATGTTCGCGGGGCCTTACAGTACCGGCACCATCGCATTACTCTTTTTGTATCCGATAGAGGCTCCGTATACATAGTGTGGGTTGTATCTTAATTTTTGAAAAGTCAAACTAGAAATGTTTTATATGTATCACATGTTTCCACTTCTAAACTATGAATGCATAATGTATTTTGGGAATTATATATGAGGTAACTAATGGCAATTGAATTGGTGTTGTTTATGAAATCCTCTCATTGTTCAATGAATGGTATGTATCTTCACTTGATTCATGGGTAAGGTCGGGTAGGAGGCATCAAGTAGGCTTGCTTGACTGGGATATCTCGGTTGAGCATCGGTCGCGCTCCCCAAGGTCGAGGCGTGACACTTAATGCACCCCAAAAGTACCTCAAACCAAAATGCTTGCTTTAAAGAGACCTTCAATGAATCTAAAACGATTCCTTTCCTCTCTCCAACAATACTTCATGTCACGCCCCATCCTCGGGAGGCGCGACCGGCACTCAACCGAGTGAACCCAGTCAAGCAAGCATGTTAGATACTTTCTACCCAACTCACCCATGATCAAGAAAAGACATTATTTCATTAATTAGACAAAAGAAAGTTCATACATACAACATTAACCCGTTTCCTTAGCTATTTCGCTTTTAAGTCTCAAAATACACGGATTCTTATAGTCTGAGTGGAACAAGTGATCAAACACAACATATATTTGTTTAACATTCCCAAAACCCATATACAACCCACATAGTGTCTAAGGAGCCTCTAAAGATACAAAAGAGAATAAAGATGGTGTCGGCAACAAGGCCCCGACTATACCTCAGAAAGTGACCACAATATAAACAAAAGGTACAATACATGACCCCGGAATGAAATGGGGCTCACCGAGTCCACTGAGAAGAGGATGCAACACTATCTGTGATCAACATTGCCCGCTATGTAACCACCTGCATCCATTTAAAGATGCAGCGCCCCTGGAAAAAGGGATGTTAGTACCGTCGAATAGCATTAGTATGTAAAGCGAAACACCATCTCAATAGAATGAATAATAATATAAGAGGAATAGTCAAAAATTCAATAATAGATTTAAATAATATTAAAACATCAAGCTAAGGATCATATACGTTTTCAAGTCCATTTCCATATTATTAGGTTGGGTGATCTTTAGTACCGATATTCCACAATTCACAATACCTTCGTATTCTTACACGGAGTCCGATCTCGACCCGATCGGCTAGATCGTCTCATTTGAGACATTACCACAATTTAGTTATAATTTCCAGCACAGTACCACCATGTGTGCGGTATGGCGTCCGATCACGGCCCGATCGGCTAGGCCATCTCATTTGAGACATCAACCATTTTCACAATTTCATCTACAATACCACCGTGTTCTTACATGGAGTCCGATCTCGGCCTGATTGGCTAGGCCATCTCATTTGAGACATTACCTTTTTCAGTCAATCATCTCACATCGTACTTCTTTCATATACTTTCAATTGATTTGCACTAGTGATTACGATTACAAAGTCATTCTCGGCACTTGGCCGTATTTCATAGTTCCAGTCCTTTTTTTTTCCACATTCAAACATCATTATCATTATCCACAATAATAAGATTTCTCATTCAAGACATTAGATTCACATATGAGCAATTTGGGATTCTTAGGCACATAGAGGCTTTTCATACAATTTTGGCATAACAACCTTTATTTCGATCTTGACATGCAGTCTTAACATTCCTAATACACATTCCACATTTTGAACATATTCTCAAATAGTAAGATGACATGATGAAATATTTAGAATAAACATTGAACAAACATCCTTCAACACAACCACATTAGGAATAGCCAATTCAATAATGATGAAGGACTTACTCCAATTACATGAATACCATGGAATTCGATTCTAAGAAGAAGGAGGGTTTAGCCAACATACCTTAATTGAGCTTCTCAAACTCTAAAATGACCCGGAATTCTTAGCAACTTTAATCTATTTTAGAAATTTAACAAGTTGGACCAAAATTAGGAAGATGAACATGGTTTTAGCGCATTTGAGCATATTATCAAATACTAGGTGTGCATCAATGTTTTAAGGCCCTTTTGGTGGAAGATTCCATCATTCCCCAACCCATTCTTTATCTTTTTAGCTCACAATCTTCCCACATACTACAAGGATACATGCATGCAAGGTAAGCACTCTCATCCCCATGAATTACCTTACTAATGGCCCATTCTAGTTATATTTTGAAATTAAGAGTTTGGGTGATAGAATCTTACCTCTTAGGAAGAAGGCCTAGGTGCCTCTCTTGATAATCTTCGAGGTTTTAAGTGAAAATTGAAAAGCAATTTGATAAAGATCACTTCCTCCCTCTAGCACCCTCTCTCTCACTCTAAAAATATCAGAAAATATGATCAAAATGGTCCAAGGTAGGTGTTTTAACGGAATAGGGTCGGGTTTAAGAACCTCAAAAATAAAGCTCTGGAACAGGTTCTGCGGTCGCATATGCGACCGCATAATAGTTATGCGGTCCGCAAAATGACCGCGAAATTGGGGTGCCAAAACTGGAAAAAATATTAATCGGGTCTGCGGTCATTATGCGGCCCGCAGACCTGTTCTGCGATCCCATAATGCACCGCAGAACGATTCTGCGGTCGCATAGTGTACCACAAAATCTCCCTCCAAATAATCCCAAGGCGGGATATGCGACAAGAGTGCGACCCGCGAAACTGTTATGCGGTCGCATAATGACCGCGAAATTGACCACAAAAATGCCCCAGAAAACTGTCCCACTCTGCGGTCCGCAGAGCGGTTCAGCGGCCGCAGAATGGGCCGCAGAAATACCTACTTCTGCCCAACATTTTCCTTCAACTCCCTAGCGTACTGTTCAATCCAAAAAGTCTGAACTTATTAACCTCTACGCCTACTATGGCATCACGGAATTCGGGTTTTTAGGAAAACTTTTACGGGCTTTACACATTATAGAACCAATAATGATACAGTAATATTCCAAGTCTCTATCACAATCCACTGCAAATCTCTAATCTTTTGGCACACAACGAATCCAGTAAATTCTTGTGTACCATATTTTGGATCTTGAATCCACTAGATCCATTTTTGAGATTCACCCACTCTGGTTTAGTCCCTAATGTATAGCAAAATACGCTTAATGACTAGTGCTTCGTTATTCTCATTCTTAAGCAATCGAGTGAATCCTTTCTCCCTTGCACACTATATACATAAAAAATATCAAACCTAAGTTACTCCACCAACTTCGTGTATTAATAAACTGTAGTAAATCACACATACAACTAATTCTTTTCTTGAGTCATCCTCGATACCGTGCTCCTCAATTCATAACTAATCAACAAGCATACATCAGTCCAGGAAGTATAACATCACAAGTCCATGTCATCCAATTGTCGATGGTAGACTCCCCTACTTGGCTTTCAGCCAAAATCACATCATCCAATAACCCACAACAACTTTTCCTCCTTAACCACCATGATCCCTCACTGTTAGGTAAATTCCTTATAAGTTCATGTAGCACTAACCATAACACATTCCGGATTATCAGTCCAATGCATAGTCATCCTTGTGACGGTCGTTCCATCTTCCTCGGGCGATCCAAACTTTCTCGTAGTATATATATTCCACTAGGTAGAAGGAAATAACTCTTCATAGAGCCCTCATAAGAAATCATTCAACCTCAAGCCTTCTCATAGGAGACAACCAATCTGTAAGCCACAATTCAACATCTTCTATGACCTCACCATGTTTACAAACACTTTGTTATCAATTAACCTTCCCAAGTAAACACTCATCTAAAAGCCGTAAGAATCCGTTTCATTCCACCAATAAATAACTGAAAGGTCCATCCACACATCCCAAAACTCAAGACTGTATTATACACATCAATCATCCATATTCCTTCGCATCTCAGGCATATCCTTCTCATCACATCCAAACCCTCTAAGCGTAGCCCTTAGGCACATAATACTATTTACATAGATATTTTGCCTCTCATTTTTCCACCAATCCCACCTCTAGGGACGCTACCAGACATACGAGTCCAAAATCGCATACTCACATAATTGAATCTGCTGAACCAAAGTTGCGGCCTAAACCTAGCCATAAATCTTTTAGACTGGTCTGCCCTCATAACACAAAAACAACTCGCACCCCATACGATTTTGTATGAAGACAATGCAACATGCATAGCCCAACTAAAGGGAGGATTCATAAAAGGAGATAGGACAAAACACATTTCACCAAAGTTATTTTTCACACACAATATTTAAAAGAATGGTGATATCAATGTGCAACAAATTCATTCAAGTGATAATATGGCTGATTTGTTCACCAAATCTCTATCGACATCAACCTTCAAGAAATTAGTGTACAAGTTTGGGATGCGAAGACTCAAGGATGTGAATTGATGCTCTCATCGGGTGGAGTTAATGCGCGTTGTACTCTTTTTTCCTTATAAGATTTTGTCCAACTGGGTTTTCCTTGCAAGGTTTTTAACGAGGCAACGAAAAGGCGTATTTCTAAACATGTGTACTCTTTTTTCTTCTCTAGAATTGTTTTTCTACTGGGCTTTATTTTATTTAAAGTTTTAACGAGGCACATTATCTGTTGAATAAACATTCAAGGGGGAGTGTTATAAATAGAATTATTTTTAAGGTGAATATCTATATTTTAGAGAGATTTTAGAGATTATTACTTGGTGGCTAAGTCACTCTTTCCCTAAAAATAGAGGGATTCTATTCCATTATAATTCATCCCAAATCGATAAAAATTCTCTCTCTACTTTTCTCCGCAATACTCTTCTTCTTTTTATTGTTTTATTTCAAAAGTAATTTTTTGTTCTACGTTTCCCTTTTACACTCAATGAATCCCTACTTCCATTTAAATAATACTTCTTTCAATCCATATTTATCTATTACTTTTCAAGTTTTTGCAAACATAATATTGTCTAAACTACTCTTTATCTTTCTTTAATAAATATCACACATAATTAACATTCCACTAATTATTAACAAATAAATAATATTTAAATGTTTTAATACGTCAAATACTTTAAAAGAAATTTAACTTATCAAAAGATTATATTTTGGAGCATTAGTAAATTTTTTTAAAGACACCAGTTTCCAGTACCATTGAATAACGACTGACTGTCGTTTTATGTGAAAATAGCACGAGCTAGTCAGTTTCAAATTGGTAATCGAAAAATAGCCAGTGTTTGCAAAGTCATTGAAAAATAGTCTCTGTTTTGCTGAAACACGAAAAATTCAAGCATAGTATGCGGGATTATGAAGCTCCTTCGTATAAACTTCTAGTATATTATGTTGGAACTCTAGCACACGGAAAGTTCTAGCATAATATGCGGAATTATGAAGCTCCTCATATAAACTTTCTGCATATTATGTTGGAACTCCAACATATTATGAAATTTCATATGTAAAAAATTCGAACTCCGGCATATTATGCTAGAATATTTTCGAATTTTTAAGGATGTTTTTGTTCAGATTTTATGTTTACATGAAAAAATGGCTAAATTTCGATTATTTTTAAAATTGTGGCTATTTCTCAGTTATCGGTTGTAAATCAGGCTATTTCTAATTTTCACCCCCGCGTTTTAGCCCTTTACACGTTATCAAGAAGGGTTTTGAAGGCCACAAGCTTAATCCTATCTCACTCTATCACTTCAACTGCAATGGCGTCGTCGTTACTTGGAGCAGTTCCTATGGCTCTCTCTCTTAATCTATCTTTTTCGCGTTCTCTTTCCATATCCGGCGCCTCAGTTTCGGCAACTTCTTCTGCATCAGTATCTACGGATGTCACCTTTGCAAATTTTCAATTGAGTATGGAGCAGTTGTGGAACCATAATTTTTAACCTTACAATTATTAAACCACCCAAATATTGATTGTTTTGTTTTTTGGTTACTACTATGCAATTTAATTCAGGACAATGATGATATTCTTATGCATTTGATTTCAGTTTACTGTGGCAGAGGCGACAAGAAAACTGCAAAAGGCAAGCGCTTTAATCACTCCTTTGGCAATGTGAGTTTGCTTCACTCTTAAAGTGCATAAAATTTTAGCACTTCGTTTTTTTATTGTACCCTTTTGTTAGTTTAGTTGAAAACTTATGTGTTTGTGTAAGGATGTAGGTAACCGTTAATTTAATTAAACAATCATTTACTAGTATTGCTATGATGGTGGTTACTGCTTCTCTTTCCCATGGCTTCTTCACTATCATATTTCTTTTTCAAAATTATTGTGTTTATATGCTTTTCTTGAGCCGAGAATCTATCAGAAACAACCTATGTACCTTCATAAAATAACATTTGCGTATACACTATCCTCCCCAGGATTACACTGAGTATGTTATTGTTGTAGTATATTTACTAGTATTGCAATGAAAGGAACCTTAATAGAGAAAGAGATAAAGGGGTTTATATGGATGGCCTAATGTTTGAGATTGAGACATAATTGATTGGATAAAGTTTTTAAACTTGGTCATTTTAATATTTTGATGTCTATTTTAAACTGATATTAACTCTTTGTGCATCTATGAATTCGTTTAGGCAAGGCCAAGGAATAATAAGAAGGGAAGAGGACCACCTAGGGTTGCAGCACCACCAGCAGCTCCAAAAAGAGATCCATTTGATGATGGACAAGTCGTTAAAATTGAGATTGTTGAGTCCTAATTTACTGAGTTAGCAAGTTTGCCTGCAATTTCTACTTTTATGTAGCTCAAATCTCTGCAATTTGTTAATTTCTGTGAGTTACCAAAATTTAAGGTCGATTAGTTTACTTGTTGAACTGATATTTCTAGTTTGCTTGAATGTTCTATGTTAAATGTTCTTTTCTTTCAAATTATGTATGGAGAGATAGCAGCGTTTTGAGAAAAAGAGAACAAAAGAAAAGAAGAGCTCCATTTCTATAACCCAAGAGTTCGAGTTTGGTGAAGAAGCGATTGCAAAGGCACTGAGCTAAAACCGGGTTACTTAAAAGAAAACAACAACAACAACAACAACAACATACCCGTGTAATCTAACAAGTGAAGTTTGAGGAGGATAGTGACCTGTGTATCAGACCTTGCCCCTACCTTGCAAAGGTAGAGAAGTTGTTTCCGATAAGACCCCGGCTCAATGAAAACAGTTACTCAAAAGAAGGCAGTGAACTAAAACAGGCAACACGCAACAGTTTGATGCTAAATATGGTTATAACGAACATGAAAGGAGCATTCTCCGATGATCTTTTGTTTCTTTCGGCAAGATGTCCTTCATAGGAAATCATTTGTTTTGCAAGAAAGTCCGTTTTCACTATTGTCCGATCTTCAAAGGACAGTGGAATTAGGCTTTATCCGATGTAAGAGCTTACTTCTTTCGTCCTCTAATCTTCTTTTAAAAGAGGGAATGCCCCAAGCACAAGCACGATGTTGTGCTATGGAATCCTCTCTCCATAAAAGTATACTCAATACAAGCTCATGGTAAAGTTACAGTTGTTCGATAATGCAGTTCCCACATGGGAAAGACCAGAGGCGTATCTAGGTTAAGGGGTATAGGTTCACGTGAACCCATACTCCTCTCCCTAAACCATGTATAACAATGTCATATTTCTTCAAAATTATTTAAATATATGTGTGTGCACCCATGTTCAAAGACTCCTATGATGCAATTATTATTGGGTGCACCTCTACAAGTGACATTGGCAGTTCAAATCCCACTCCAAACGGTCTTGTTTTCGGTACGGAGTATAGATATATATGTGAAACTTACTAAAATTTAAAAAAGAATATAATTTTTAACCTATAATTTCAAAAGTGTAGTGGGTTCATGGTAAGAGACTAAAGTTAAACCCGTCAAGTGTAAATTCTAGATCGACCTCTTCACAACAGTGCACCCATCCTCTTGAAATTCTGGATCCGCCTCTGGGAAAGACCTCCCATAAAGATTAAATTTCTCTCTTCTTTTTTCTGAACTGAAGTTTCTTTACTTCACAATAGGTAGATCGACTATTTAGGTTCATTTTCCCGGGGGGGGGGGGGGGTCTCTCTCTGTTGTGTATGCCAATCTAAGTAAAAACAATGGCCAGAATAGGAGAAGGTTGGGTGACTGATATTCATATGCAATTTACCTACTCTCCGGCACCATGATTATGTGCAGTCAAATAACCAAGGCAACCAGTAAATGAACATAGCTTTCTAACTGCCACAGCGTGCAGGACACCAAAGAAAAGTAAAAAGTAAACTGAGGGTGCTGATTGCTGGATAAGTAAAAATGAAAAGATGTGTAAAAAGAGAATCAAACACTCATTGTCCATCAGCGCAACATCAATACAATAACTGTCATAAAAAATATATATACACAAACACGCAACAGAAATATCTCATCGTCCAAACACTTCTTGGTTAGACCTCACTTAAGGTTAAAAAACTGGCTTCTCGGTTTCATTTTCCAGGAAAAAGGACAAACCAAAACAAAATTTCAAACTTAGTTTTTGGGTTATGAAAGACTTCTGAAAAACTTCTCAAACCAAACGTCTCGGTCAAGCATTTCCTTGTTGTATAAGGATCCATTATTTGGTCGTGTTCTCTAGAATGTATCGCATCTGATTTAGACTTATCCTTAAAAAAAGGGGTTTCACGGCCGATCTAGACTTGTTCTCTTACAAAGTTTAGGTAAGTTAAATGTAGAATATTCAGAAGGCAAACTCGTTTCTTACCCAGAGAGCATGAGCATTAAAATGTAAGCTACAATAAACCGACCGCTCCTCCCTATTTCTTTATTGGGTCAGCAAGCTCATTTTCCTGTATGTTTACATAATAAAATGTCAAAAAATGGCAAAGGTGCAGCCAACGAGTATGTTGATTCTAAGATCGACAATCCATCTCTGGCAGCAGAACTATGCCGATGTTGGATATGGTATTAGATAACATATATATTGGTTGAAGAAAATGCTGAATTTGATGTACATAAGCTAAAGGAGACATTAGAAAACAACTTTTTGAAAACCATTAATGTAGAGACTGCTTTCTTTTTTCTAACGAAACTAAATCAAAATGCCAAAACTATAAGCAGAAAGTTGGTGGAAGAGAAATTCTATTTTTCTGAAGGAGAAACAAGTTTCTTCTGAACTCCAGTGAGCATTCACATTAAGAAACGCTATTGGCTTATTACTTATCAGTATAGTGGTATTGGATTAGATTAGCTCATAGTTTCCATTGATTAGTTTCAGTTTTACCAAACAACACTTAAAACTACTAAATATCCTGAAATTCCTAACTTGGCAAGTGCTCAGATCTAGCAAAACACCAAAATCTCTAGATATCAAAAGGCTCCCATCTATAACATACTTTATCCTAAAAAGCCCCAGTTCTTTAACTCCAAGTGAGAAAGTAAATAGAGATTTTTACGGCCATGTCACGCAAAATTTTGTAGTATAATGAGACACTATTGTTAATAAAACTCAGGATTTTCCTTTTTCTTTTATAAAGAACTTCAGAGCTTTAATGATAAAAACTAGAGGGAAAGCTACCTAAAACTCATCTCAGCAATATAATGCAACTTCGGTTGTATGTAAGACAAGCTTTCTTTTGGTTTCCTGAAGTCATAACCAGCCAACCTGCCCAAGTGCACAGCTGAGATTTTATGGACGGGGAGAAAGAAGTAGCAATCTGACTATCAACGGAAAGGACCGCGGAAAGGAAAATGCTTATGGAACATGAGAATGAGGCCACGGAAATCTAAGAATAGATTAACCCTCACTGACAAAAGAATATGGATTCATTGAAGCAAGACCATTCTAAACGAGCTCTATAAAATTATCCAAATAAATATATCACCACAGAGCTGAATTAGCAAATGCTACCCTTGGAAGTTAAGGTATCTTTGACTCAACCAAGACCGCCAAAATTTGGTAGGATTTATTATTAAGAAGATGCATTTATACAAAGCTGAAATCCATGAAACAGGAAAAAAAAAATGAAGGTGTAACTCAACCAAGACTACCACAATTTGACTTGCGTGAAATAGGAACCAAAAGATGCATTTATACAAGTTGAAATCCACAAAAGAGAAAAACGGAAGAGTAACTAATGAGGGAAGCGCCCCCAGAGCTTTGGTCTAGTGGTAAGAGCATAGTGCGTAATGTGTGGGTTAGGCATATGTCACGGGTTCAAACCTGCCCCAGACAAAAGACTGGTATTTAAGTGGAGAAGAGCAGCGAGACGGCCCATTGTCCACCAAATTTCAGACTGTGCACCACTATCTCTTGGAGATTTCTCGGTAATCAAAATAAAAGCCTAACGACAGAAGGCCGTCTCAAATGCTATAACTCATGATCTAGTTTTGCAGGAGACTGTTAAGAGATAAATGATTGTGGAACATGTTGGGAGGTTGACGGAATATCAACAGACAAAAAAGAAAGCATTTTGGAGTAGCTCAAGGAATGCAAGAACAAGTACAGGTTGAGAGCAAAAGAGAAATTTCATGTTACAGTAGTAAGTCCCAGAATTCCTATTCGGAAAAAATAAAGAATCTAATTTGTTTGTTTCCACCTTCACTCTAATTTCATGCCAAAAAGCTCATTCCTTTATGATTTCAGACATTCCTCTATTACTGAACTTTAAACCGCGAGGATTGAAGGTTAGCTGATCTCATCTCCATTTACTTTAAATATTCTTTTAATAACATTTCTTCAATCATAATTGTCAACAGTAGGCTCTAATCAGTTAATCAGCATTACTAACAAGTAATAATTCAAAGCCTTAACTAATCACGATATTTGAAAAAGGTACTTATACATTTCAACTCAGCAAAATACAGTAAATATAGGCATTCACACTTTAACAATGAGTCAAACAAAGTACTTACAGCTTCAAATGCGAAAAATATATATAATATTCATACTACACACAGACAAGTCAAACAAAATAGTTATTTCCAAAAAAAAAAAAAAAAAAAA
>AWOL01S0032163.1:154552-178009 GCA_000715115.1 Nicotiana otophora
CCAAAAAAAAAAAAAAAAAAAAAAAGGATACTCGTACCAAAATTAGGTTGTGGCAATATTAATTATTTCCGGCTATCATAGTCGAGAATTTCATCATGAGTAACAGACCTAGAGTGCTGTACTATGCACCGTCCGATCGAATTGATCCAATCCTCCTTCTCTTTCTCGGAATCAGCAATAAAATACATAGTATCAGAACGAGTAGAAAGCTCAAAAACGAACTGTTTGTTTAAAACATCTTCGGCTCCTTTAACTGTGAGGCAATTAGCCACTGGAATCACACCACGTGGTTTCGACCCGCGCGTGATGTTCGCTTCCTTGAACCAGAAGAGCTTTCCTTGTTTCAACACGAACCAACGGCGACGCCATGTTTTTATGTACTCACCTTGTTTAGTGAGCCAGCCGGTTCGTTCTGGGTTCGACCAGAACTCGACTCCGTCGTAGTCGTCGTTCGATTGAGTCGTGCTTCCCATTGCTGCTCGCCATAGACTGGCCATGGGTGATGAGAGAGAAAGAGGAGAGAGAAGGCAGAGAAAGTGTGAAGTGGGAACGCTAGACAGGTGGTTGCTTGTTTTATTCCTTTTTTCTGTTTTTTCCTCTAACTTCATGTTTTAATTTATGCAGTAATACTATTTTAGTAGAATACTAAACTTTAATAAAAGGACAGTCCACTTCACTAAATGTGAAAAAGGACCAGACCAAAATTCTATCTTTATGTATACACTCTTACCTTATAATATATCCGTTTCATAATAAGTGATATTTTTACACTTTTATTTTGGTTCAAAATAAATATCTTTTTACATAATTAGGAAGAGAATAACTTTTTTTTTAATTTGTCCTTATTTACATATCTCAATGTATCAAGTTAACAATATATAAATTTTAATTAATGTTAATTAAGTCAAAACATATTTTTTTTCCTTCGGAGTTAGTATTTTCTTAAGAAGTGTACCAAAGGTTAAAAAGTCACTTATTATAGACTTTAATTTGGCTATGAATATTCACAAATATTGACCTACAATATCGTCAAGTGAAATATTGAATGTTAGTTTTAAAGGTGTTTTTTTTTTCCTACCCCTATGGGTAGGGGTAAGATCTGCGTACACTCTATCCTCCCCAGACCCCACTTGTGGATTATACTGGATTGTTGTTGTTGTTGTAGTAGTTTTAAAGGTGTTTTTAAGTCAAATATTGGCTTCCCTACAAATTTTCAACATTTACAAAAGTACCTTTTCCTGAAGTTCATGTCAAACTTTTTTTCAACTTCAAATACTACTACTCTAATATTTTACTGTCCAAACACCTAGATATACAATATTTCATAAGTAACAATAAAATACTAGTAAATCAATAGTTACACAATTTGATTTAGATAATTAGTATAGCAAAATCGAAAATAAATAGATTAAAAATAAATATTTCTTGGATTAAAAGAATAATGTTAAATATTTAAGACTGTCTTGGAATGGGTCATGATATTTTATTGCAGTTTGTACGTTTGAACTTCTGCCAGCTGCATTTACACCACCAATAAGTGCTACTCAGTATAGTGTAATGAGATAATGGGACCATAACCATTTCCTCCAATGTGGAATAAAACATTAATAACACCATATCTCTGCAAAATTTATATCCTCATTTACTACCTTGTAGACTTTGATTGATATTCCGCTACTAGGAATTAGAATGAGGTACATCCCCTTGTTTTGAATCTCAGAGGTCGTTTGGTAAGGTGCATAAAAATAATGCCGAATAAGGTGTATTAATAATGCAGGGATTAGTGATGCATGAATTAGTAATGCTGGCTTATTTCTTATCCATTGTTTGATGTGATGTATTAAAAACTAAAATGCATTGTATAATTTTTAAGAAAATTAGTTGTTTACAAAAATGCCCTCCATATTATTTAGCTTTAAGGGACTTTAAGGACAATTTTGCCTTCAACCATGCTAATGAATGCATTAATAGCCTTGATATTGCTAATAAAATGGTTTGCTATGTATTAGTTATACATAGAACAACAACATACCTAGTGTAGTCCCACAAATGGGGTTACCCCTGCCTTTAAGAAGGCAAAGAGGCAGACCTTACCCCTGCCTATGTATTAGTTATACATAGGATAATACCAAATAGGTTGTATAACTAATACTTGCATTAGTAATACATAGGTTGAAAGTATACCAAACAAGGGATTAGTAATACCAAAAGCTAATGCATCCTATCAAACGACCCCTTAATCGATGTCGCCACAAATTGAGAACTTGAAAGTGGAACGAAAATAATGCAGAAAATTGGTTCAAGCACACAACACAGCTAATGAGATAAAGGCTGGCTTCAAATAATTTAGCTAACTAACCGTGCATCAATCTTTACATAATCAGTGAACCATATGCCTCAGTTCCTCATAGGAAACCATCATAATTCAGGTACCAAAACCCTCAATCCAGCACTGAATCGAAACTATAATTTCTTTTATCCCATATCAGGGAAGGGTAATCATCACCTTCCACGCATACCGGCTGGAGATCGAACACCTTTATCACTGCTAATAGCATCATCAACTTCACTCCCATCAACACACACCGCATTGTTATTGATGCTCACTTCAGAACTAGCATTACTGCTCGTATGAAGTGGAGAGTCAGATACACTCACTGTCCTGCTTCTGTTAGGTCCTGATCTCACACTGTACATAGAGGATGCTGGAATATTAGTCATCGATGGACGCAGATTACCTGGGATGCTTCGCCTTATATCCTGTTTGAGAGGAATGCCGTCAATTACGCAAAACCATGAAGTATAAAGAGAACAAGAAGGCTGACAGGAGGGGGGGGGGGTGCTTCTTAGAGCTCTGGAAAAAACAAGAGCATATTTAAAAAGTTTGAGAAGGCAATAGATGCTTTCAAACTACAGAAACTTATCTCAAAAAAGAAGTCTTCAATCTGAAGGGCACTACGTTGCATTAATACAGAAATGACAATTTCTAGATATGCTGTATAGATAACATTCATGACCATCATCTAGCTTATCCAAGTGGATTTAGTGTACCATCTTTTGCCTAAATAGCAGCATGAAATGAAAAGAATATACATACCATATGCCTCATAGCCATATCCAGGGATTTCTTTGACAGTGTCCTTCCAAAACCCGAGCTGTCAGGTGATGAAGAGTTTGCAGATAAGTTACTACGGGGAGAATATTTGTTATCCTGCTTTGCAGGAGGAGCCAGCTTCCGCATATTTACTACCCTTTCAACCATCTTAGTTCCAATCAGACCAGGGCTTACATTATCATTAGCTTTAGCATGTAATCGACTCATAGCTGGGATCGGAACAGAGCTTCCACTGCTACGCACAACACCATTAGGAGGACGTCCTCTCGCTGGAGAGCAAGATTGTCGTCTAATCCTTCCATTTGTAATAGGCTCAATGGATGAAGATCTAACATTTGGTGCTTCAGGTCTACCCCTTGTAGCTGAAATTGGCCTGTCAGATAGTGATGTCCGTAAATTGGGTGGAGCATCAAGGGAGAACCCTGGAATATCAGAAGGCTTCCATGGTCTGGGTTTTACAGTTGGAGAACTAGCACGTGAGTATCCAGGATTTCTTGCTGTAGTGGTAGCTGTGGTAACTGAAGATGGAGATTTAATGAGAGGAGCAGTAGCAGTAGCTGTACTTGACACTGAAGTAGGCCGCCGAGTTGGAGTTGCTGCCCTTGATGTGGACTTCGATCCAGGAACAGAGGCCCTAGTTGTGGGCGTTGAGGAGGCTCTGGTTGTTGGCGTTGAGGACCTTGCACTAGACCTGGAAGTAGGTGTTGAAGATCTTGGAGGAACTGTGGATTTAGCAGAAGGCAAGGTGGCACGAGAAGTTGGGGTTGAAGACCTTGATGGCCGAGACGAGGTGGTAGACACTGTTCTAGAGGTTGCAGTGGATGTCATTGATTTTGATGCTGCAGTAGATGTGCGTCTAGATGCTGATGTCAAAGCAGATATTGCGCTTAATGTGGGTCGTCCTGTTGGAGTTGAAGGTCTTGATCCACCTGATGAAGATGGTCTTCGAAGACCTGAATTTGAAGTATTTAATCCATGGGTGGAAGCAGGCTGTCTAGATGCTAAAATGCTTCTACCAGAGGGCTCAGACTGGGGATTTGCTAACTGCATCCACAATAACAAGTGGCAACATAAAATCAGTCCAGGGTTCCCAAAAAGACTCAAGCTAAGATTGCCTAGCCGGAGGTTCCAACATTCCATCTAAAATTCCTAATTTTTACGTGGGCAGGTGGTAGGCAAAATTCCGTATCTCTTCACATCTTAGGAAAATTTGCAACTTGTGATGCAACTTGTGATTAAAGGGTGACCAGACCTTACTATCCAACAACTATGCACTCACTAGAATTTAGTACATCTGCAAAAGGTGGTGATATTTTTGAGAGATTGAGCAATGGTAATTCCACATGCTCACAAGGAACTTTTTTAAGAAAATGCAAATGAGCACATCATATATTGCTTTCGGACAAGAGTTAAGACAATTGTGAAATATCAACAAAGATGATTTCATTGGTAATAGCATTTGACTAAACGATAGAGCCACCACGTATGCATGTGTTTTGAACTAAAAGACCTGCAAGGTCCTTTCTACCTAAATATAGAAATTTTCCTTTTACTTCCTTGCACATCTCCACTTCCAAGGTGGGTTGCTCTGATGGTAAGCACCCTCCACTTCCAACCAAGAGGTTGTGAGTTCGAGTCACCCCAAGAGCAAGGTGGGGAGTTCTTGGAGGGAAGGATGCCGAGGGTCATTTGGAAACAGCCTCTCTACCCCAGGGTAGGGGTAAGGTCTGCGTACACACTACCCTCCCCAGACCCCACTAGTGGGATTATACTGGGTTGTTGTTGTTGTTGTTGTTCCTTGCACATCTCCACATCCCCTCTACTGGCTGAACGTGAGGTGAAGTAACTTTGAAATGATTAAGATAAGATTTCATGTATTGCATATATCATATAAAATACTCATTCTAATTACAGAAAATGCATTATTTCAGCAAATAATGGGGTAAGAAAAGATTAGTATATTCTTACTCTAGATTTTAATGCAGTTGGACGAGCTTTAGCTGTTCCCAGCTGACTCATCATTGATTTTTCCGACTCCATCTCAAGTGAAGGAAAAAGAGGAGTGCTGGGAGGTGTTAGAAGCCTGAAACACAAAAATATCGTCTCAGAATAAATAATTAAACATTAGATAAAAGACATAAGTGAAAATTCTTTTGATACTGAATGATTGTATAAGTGTGGCAAAAGATAATCCAATTTCAGAGGTCTGGAAGAACCTTTTCTCTTCTACTTTTGAGCCTTATAGCAAGGGGGTTAACAACACCTACTCGTTTACTTGTTTGCATCAACATTTTTGATGTATGGAATTCATTAGTTTTATTAGTTAAACTTCGAAATATAACCAAGAGCTTTATATACTGTACATATTGTCTAGTTATTCATGATGTATCAATGAACATTGATTATTGAATGCACCTTTCGTCCTGAATAGTTTGGCATATTACCTCTGAAGAAATGCAAGTACAGAAATAACTAAACTGCAGAATGATTGTATCATAAGTGAAAATTCTTTTGATACTGAATGATTGTATAAGTGTGGCAAAAGACAATCCAATTTCAGAGGTCTGGAAGAACCTTTTCTCTTCTACTTTTGAGCCTTATAGCAAGGGGGTTAACAACACCTACTCGTTTACTTGTTTGCATCAACATTTTTGATGTATGGAATTCATCAGTTTTATTAGTTAAACTTCGAAATATAACTAAGAGCTTTATATACTGTACATATTGTCTAGTTATTCATGATGTATCAATGAACATTGATTATTGAATACACCTTTCGTCCTGAATAGTTTGGCATATTACCTCTGAAGAAATGCAAGTACAGAAATAACTAAACTGCAGAGCTGTGACGTAGCATGACTATAGGCTGTGATGTTAATAATAAGGCTTGATGCGCAAAGTTTATCAGATTGTCAGTTAGCTTGTTAGTTAGGTGTTAATATGCAGATGTTCCTTTGTAATAGCATAAGAATTGCTAATTTGAAGCAGTTAGATTTCTCTCCCACTCGCTGGATTTTCCTTAGTCTAACTTAGTTGAGCTCCTCCTTTAGGAACGTGAATCACCAACCAATGGTTCGAGATGGTAAGGCTCACCACTAGCACCCTCGCTCCTCAATACATATAAAATTATAATTGCTTATCCACTTCTTTTTGCCCCCTCATTTTCAAAAATTTTAGTTTAACTGTGTACTACACTACTACAAAGGGTGCTTTTGATATTGAAACATTATGTCTCCTCAAATATCAGTAATCCTATCTACTGAAAATAATTCGAGCAAAACTGTGCATATTGCAAAAGCTATCACCGGATGACCCCAAAAAGGGAACAAAAAAAGATGAAGTTTTGAACATAAAGACATAATATAGGTGACATGATGCAGACATTTCACTCAATAGAGTAACTTATGACACGTCAACCTAACCAGCTAAAAATTATAATTAAGCGAATAAGCAGAATCGCCATCAGAACATGCTCGAAAAGAACAAAAAGTTTAAAGAAATTACCATTCATAGTCATTTTTATCATTCTCAGCATTGAGGAAATCATCAGCACCATTCTTCCTAACAGTTGTAGCTGATCCAATATTAAATAAAGGTGAACCGCCTGCATTTAATCCTATAAGAAACAAAGTATTGCAAAAAGTAACACTTGTGAGCTTAGCTTATGAAGCAGTATTTAATAGAAAGCCCAACTTCACTGCAAGTTTTACATACTATAGTATTGTTATACCTCTACAGTACCCAAATATATCAACATTTTTTAATAAACATAAATCATCTTATTATAGCAAAGAAAAGGCAAAACCATAATGAAATTCAACCATAATCTCAAACAGATACTAATATTGTTCCATTTTATGTGAAATTCTTCCCTTTTTTAGTATTAATGATATAATTTATAATCACACAAATATTACACGTTTTAAAAGTTTTATTTCTTAAACTCGAACTCAGACGGAGGAAGGAAGTAACAAAAAGGGAAAAATGAATTTTTTTTTCTCACCAAGCGGAGCATCAAATTCGTCGCCGTTTTGAAAAAGGAGAAGATCATTTCTGTCCTTTTCCCTTCTTCGCATTTCGAGAAACAAAGCTAACTCCTCTTCCTTCTCCTTCATTACTGAATTCCTAAAACTCCCCATTTGCTGTTGTAACTGCCTCATTGCCGTTTCCTCTGCCCTAAAACTTCCATTCATTGCCCAAAATAAATTACTAAAAAAATGCAAAAACAAAATCTGCTATGGCTTGAACAGACAGCTTAACAAAATTGTAGAGAAAAAATAAAATAAGTGAGCTAAAAATTAGAGAAGAGAAGATCAAAGGGGATGAACTGAAGATGATCGAAGAGAGGAAATTGGAGTGGCAAGGAATGTTATTTAGGGGAAGAATGAGGGATAAAAAGGGAATAATAAAATAATTGAGAGGGGAAGTCATGAGTGTGGGGCATGTTAAATGCAACTAACACAGCTGATGCTTTCTTCACTTGAAGGGTACGTTATCAGAATTCCAATGGTAGCTCTTCCACTAATTTGTAATTACAAAAATAGCCCCACTTCTTTTTCGATTGTGCTTAATTTTGATTTATATTTTTGACATTTCATCTTCTCCTTTTGTGAGGGAAAAAGACGTTATGGTGGTTAGTTGTCTTTATAGAATTTCTAATTTTGCATTTTATAGGGTGGAAAACTGGCAATTCTCCCCAGAAAAAAAAAAAAAAAGGAAATTCACAAATACTTATAAAACTGCTATATAGCAACAACAAATACAAAGCCTTAAATCTACCTTTATATTTTTTTTCTTACTATTATTATGTATTTTACCTAATATAAAATGATTTCGTGGTGTAGTTGGTTGTTGTTTACCTATTTTTTTATATTTTATGTTACTTTTTTATAAAATATTTAATAATTTACGTGTTAGATATGTTGAGAATTTTTTAACATTGTTTTTTAACTTTTAAAATATTTTTCTTATTTTTTTATATTTTTTTTTATTTTTGATAATAATTTTTCAAAAGATTATTTACTGTAAATTTAAATTCTTTAAAAAATAGTAGTATCATAACAAAATTAGTTTTTCTAATATTAGAAATAATTTTCCCTACATTTTCTTTTGATATATGAATCTCTAAACGATGAAAGATTCCACAAAACTGATATGATTAAAATTTAATGCCGACTAATGTTAAAAAATGTATAAGCAGTAGTATTTTTCTTGGGCAGATTTACATGATACTCTGTTTTTATTTTGAAAATATTTGGAATTTTTTAATATGATTCCACTAATTTTTTTTTTTTAAAAAAAAAAATCATATTTTCTCCCATTTCCAAATTAAGCTTTTCACAACAAATATCTGATTCCGACATCTTTCTATTTTCTTATCTAACTTTTCCCTGGAACTATATATGGTCAAATTGGGTATTTTGAAGCGTACCGCATACGTATAATACCATAGTAAAGTAGTTGGGTAAGTACCTAATCAATTTAAAAATTCCTTAAGCATTATCCACTCCATGCCTCTATTTTATTTTTTAGATTTGTTGTAGAATATAAGTTAACCTAAGTTTTGGGTAATTTAAGGTGAGCTTTATAAGTACATGTTGCTCCCAAATGTGGTCATCACATCAAACTACTAATACCCTGTTTGACCAAACTTCTAAAATCGATTTATTTTGAAAAGTATTTTTTTCTTAGATGAGAAATGATTTGTGTTTGTGTTAATTAATTTAAAAAATACTTCTGAACAACAATTGGTGTTTGGTCAAGCTTTTAAAAAATATTTCTAAGTGTATTTTTCTCAAAAGTATTGTTTTTTAAAAAAAATGCTTCTAAGTGTATTTTTCTCAAAAGTATTTTTCAAAAAAATATTTTTGTAGAGAGACTACTTTTTCTGCTTCTCCAAAACTGTTTCCGCTTCTTCTCCAAAACACATATTTTTCTTCCAAAAGCTCGGGGTTAATTAATTTGAACAACACTTCTGAGCAGCAATTAATGTTTGCTCAAGTTTTTAAAAAGTATTTTTTAAGTTTATTTTTCTCAAAAGTATGTTTCAAAAAAGTACTTTTGGGAGAAACTACTTTTTTTGTTTCTCTAAAACTGCTTCTGCTTCTCCTCCAAAACACCTATTTTTCTTCAAAAAGCTTAGCCAAAACACTTTAGAGAAGGTTGGCCAAAAAGGCCCGTCTGTAGAATACGTGACTTTGCCCGGACTCGAACTGGAGACCTTCGGTGTGATAGAATGAAGTGATAACCAACTACACCACGAAACCATTTGGTAGAAATAATTTGCTCCGAAAAGTATTTAAAGATGATTCAGCTGACTCTATTAACAATAATAAGTTAAAAGG
Organism: Nicotiana otophora; assembly: GCA_000715115.1. Lineage (NCBI taxonomy): Eukaryota > Viridiplantae > Streptophyta > Magnoliopsida > Solanales > Solanaceae > Nicotiana > Nicotiana otophora. The sequence goes on from AWOL01S0032163.1 coordinate 164,012, forward strand.
AGTAATTACCCTTGTGACCTAGTGACATGTAAATTTAAAATTAGATGCAGAATCTCATTTTTCGCTTTAATACTATACGCATCACTTCATTATTTTGAAATTTCTCTTATTTTTTCATAATCCCATAATCATTTTGTCATACATTATTTCACAACGGGCGGAATAATTAGCAAATGCTGATTCTGACCATTCAAACTTTTTTGACGAGTGAAATGTCACGTTAAGTTTAAAAAAGAAATGGTAAGAGGTGGAATACCTATATCTGAAAATTCCTTGATCTGATACCTTTGTAATTATCCTAACAAAGGACAATTAATGAACAGATAACAGATGCCTTGTGTGTGTGTTTTTTAAATAATTTTACTTTTTCCCCGGAGGGGATGGTGAGGTGTGGGGACTCTGGAATCTTATCATTTTGGAGGTATTAACTATTTAATGGAGTATATATATACTAGATCTTTTTTGTCACAATTGTCGGCTTTTCATTTTCTTGTTCTTTCCGTAATTAACAAAATTTCTAAAGTTGCTATAAAACGAGCTATCAGGCTAGAAACGATTTATTTTGGATATAATCACTTTGGACTTATTATCTTATTTTTAAAGGGATTGTTATACAAATAGCCGGCTAAATTCATTATTTACTTTTTCTAACTGGTATACATATATTATATATTGATTATATAAAGTTATACACATATTATACATATATTATACATCTGCCTGCTATTTTTAGTTTAAGATATTAGGTGCATGTGACGACCCGATAGGTCATTTACAGTTTTAACCTTAAATTATGTGTTTCAAAACCTCGATTATCCCGGTTAGCCTTCATCGATTTGTGTGCGCATTACGTGTCTTTTCCGGAAGGTTTTTATGCAAAAAATTGATAAAAATGAAAAATTGTACCTTAAAAACTCATTTAAATTGACTTCGGTCAACGTTTTGAGCAAACGGACCTAGATCAGTGTTTCGGAAGATCAGGTGGGTCCGTATCGCGATTTGGGACTTGGACGTATGCCCGGAATCGAATTCGGAAGTCCCTATCTCGAATTATCACAATTTATTGAAAACTGGAAGCTTAAAGGTTTAAAGAATTAATAAGTTTGACCGTAGTTTGACTTTATTGCTACCGCGTCCGAATTTTGGTTCTGGAACTTGGTATAGGTTTATTACTGTATTTATGACTTGTCTGCAAAATTTGGTGCAAAACAGAATAGATTCGACGTGATTCGGATGTCCGGTTGAAAAATTAAAAGTTCTTAAGTTTCATTGAAAATTTCATTCGTTTTGGTGTCCGATTCATAGTTATAGGTGTTATCTTGGTATTTTGATCGCGCGAGCGAGTTCGTATGATATTTTTGGACTTGTGTGCATGTTTGGTTTGGAGCCCCGAGGGCTCGGGTGAGTTTCGGATAGGCTACGGAGTGATTTTAGACTAAGAGGAATACCTAGTGCATGTGTGTTCTAGCGTTGTCTGCAGAACTCGCATTTGCGAGGTCTGGCTCGCTTGCAAATGCGAGCTTCGCATTTGCGAGCATGGGCTGGGGACTAGGTTCTCGCATTTACGAGATTTCTGTCACATTTGCGATAGTCTCAGGTTCGCATTTGCGATGGCAACAGAGGTGTGAAACCTTCGCATTTGCGAAAACTTTTTCGCATTTGCGGGGTTCGCATTTGCGAAAACTTTTTCACATTTGCAGGGTTCGCAATTGCGACATCTGCAGCTGGTAAAAGAGGGAGAAACGATATTTTAGCTCATTCTTCCAAATTCTCAACCCTAAAAACCTTAGAGGCGATTTTTCCAAGGGCTTCTCTTCCTAAATTTATTGGTAAGTGACTATAACCTACTTTCTTTCAATTACCCATTATATTTCATAGGATTTGAACCTTAAATCTAGGATGTCCGTGGTAGAAATTAGAAATTTGGATAGAATTAGAGATTTTTATAAAATAGGATTTAGACCTCAAATTGAGGTCGCATTTCGAATTGAATTGCATGATCGAGTTTTGGTCCGAACCTCGGGTTTTGACCAAGCGGACCCGGGGTTGACTTTTATTGATTTTTTCAATAATGATCTAAATTGAACCTCATTCATTCGTGAGTAGTTTCTAAAGCTTAATTTGAATCGTTTGGTTAATAATTTGCTTGATTTGATTGGTTTGGAGGCTTGTTTGAAAGGCAAGGCCGTGATTGAATTTTGAATAGATTGCGGAGCGAGGTAAATTTTGGGTTTAACCTTGATTTGAGGGAATTAGGAACCCTTGAGCTATGTGCTATGTGAGATTCATGTGTAGCGGCGTATATGCGAGGTGACGAGTGTATATACGCCGTCAAAATATTTATTTCCCTGTTTTTTGTATTTCATTAATTGTTTCATTCCATGTCTTATCTATTACATGCTTTAAATGTTTCTCCTACCTTTACTTGCTACTTGTCAATTATTATTCTAGTGTTAAAAGTATTAGATTCTCTCATGCTTCCATGATTGACTGTTACTTGTCTTAATTGACTTACACGCGCCCTTTAATTGTAATTTACTTTACTTGTCTTACTTCTTAATATTAATTATGGTGAATTCTCAATTTGGGATGAGACTTCCTTTCTGGTTCTGCTCCATATTCGTTAATCGTAGAGATTCTTGTGATTCGAGTTGTTAAATTACTTGCACTCATTAATTTATTTATATTGATATGGGTGGGATCGGGTTGTGCGCGCCGCAACAGGTGTAATAAGGGTGGATTGAGATGGTGAAATAAGGGTGAATTTATATTGATATGGTGAGATCGGATTGCGCGCTGCAACAGGTGAAATAAGGGTGGATTGATATGGTGAAATAAGGGTGATTACGATATTGATTCTGACTATATGGTGGGATCGGGTTTGGCGCCGCAATATATATTTACTCATTATTATTGATATATATATATATATAGTGGAATAAGGGAGGATAGTGTTGTGCGGTGGGATTGGGTTGCGCACCACAATAGTTTATGTGTTTCTATTTGTTATTGTGTTGTGTTGGCTTTGGTACTTTCATACGAGAATCTAAAGATTGGTATTTCTGGCATTTGCTAATTTTTCTTCGAAGATTGAGTTAGTTACATGAGTTAACTGTTTTATTTCGTTTCCGTATTTTCCGTTTCTATCATTATTTATACTGTGTATAAGATTAAATTGTAAGTGAACCGCCTTAGCCTCGTCACTACTTAGTCGGGGTTAGGCTCGACACTTACAGAGTACTTGGGGTCGGTTGTACTCATACTACACTTTGCATTTCTTGTGCAGATTTTGGAGTCGGTCCCAGCGGCGGTCAGTAGATTGCTTGGGTTGGCTATCAGTGTGGAGACTTTGAGGAACAGCTGTTCGGCGTTCGTAGCCCTGAAGTCCCCTCCTCCTTTATCTTAGCTATGTATTTTTCTTTCGGACAACTTTACTTTTATTTAGACCTTTATCTGTAGTATTCTAGTAGCTCGTGCACTTGTGATGCCAGATTCGGGGTTGTATTAGATATTTCAGTTGTTATGTTTTTTCGCACTTTACTTCAGAATTTATTTTAGTTATTTCGGTTCTTTATTATTATTTAATTTGAACTGTTAAAAATGGATAAACTATTCTAACGTTGGCTTGCCTAGCAAGTGAAATGTTATGCGTCATCACGGTCCCGAGGGTGGGATTTTCGGGTCGTGACAAGTTGGTATCAGAGCACTAGGTTGCCTTGGTCTCACGAGTCACGAGCAAGCTTAGTAGAGTCTGGAGGATCGGTACGGAGACGTCTGTACTTATCTTCCATAGGCTATGGAGTGTAGGAAAAATGTCACTTTCTTCTTACTCTGTCGTGTGATTTTATTCTATCATTGATGATTGAACCTTTTTATTCTTGTTCTCTCTCAGATGGCGAGAACACACACTGCATCTACCGTCGGACAGGAGCTAGAGCCCCCTGTGGTGGCTATGACTAGGGGTAGAGGTCGAGGCCGAGGTCGCGTCAGAGGCTGAGGCAGAGGCAGAGCTTAGCCTAGAGCTCGAGCAGCAGCACTAGAGCATCAGTGGAGTCTCAGGTAGATTTTGACGAGGAGGTTTCAGCCCTGACTATACCTGTGGGACCAGCTCAGGTCCCGGAGGGGTTCAAAGCCACTCTAGTACTTCAGGATGCTCTAGTCCGTTTGGTGGGCCATATGGAGAGTGTGGCTCAGACCGATACCTTTCCGGTGGCACCAACCGTCTCTCGGGCTGGGGAGGAGCACAGACTCCCGCTACTCACACCCGGAGCAAGTGGCTCCCCTGTTTCAGACTTCAGCAGCTAGGGGTGGGCGTTCGGTACTGTTTTAAGAATTACGGTTCGGTACTTCGATATTCAGTATATTAATTGTGTATACCAGATACCGTAGCAAAGTAGTTAGGTACAGTTCGATATTTTCTTGTTTGGTTCGGTATGGTTTCGGTACGGTTTCGGTATTATTATTAGTAATAACATTAAAGAAATAATACCTTCAAATGGTGAATGGTTTGCTTAAACATCTTGATTTCGTAGACTACCGTAGTTAAGCTATTTAATTTTTCCCAAAATCCATTTGAATTTGCTCTGTAAGCAAAGCATTGGATTTTTACATACTTCAATCTCTCACTTTACTCCATGTAATCACTAATAGAAAGGTAGAAAAGGCTCCGTTGTAGGATCTTTCAAGCAAAGAGTAAGGGAAACTGGGAATTTATGAAACGGTGAAACCCAAAGTCCTTAGTTAGGTTGGACTTCAGGATTACTCTTACTAGCTAGGGCCTAGGACATGGGTAATAAGTTGAATTTGGGCTAGAAATGGAAAATTCGGAACTTGGGCTAGGAAGTGGTGGGAAGACTTACTTGAAAACTTTTGGTATTTCGGTATACCGAAATATCAAAAGTTCAATACCGAGAACAGTACCAAAATACCGAACTACCAAAACATTTATACTGAATTAGTACTGAATAATTGAAGATCCGATACCGAAATACCGAATTAATTCGGTCCAGTCCGATTTTGGATTTTTCGGCTTTTATGCCCACCCCTACCAGCAGCCCTGCCAGTTGGGGTGGTTCAGCCGGTTGTTGCGGCACAGGCCGATGATAGGCCTGCTTTGTCTTCTGAGGCTATGTTGAGGTTGGATAAGTTCACCAAGCTCTTTCGTGTTCATTTCAGCGGCGCATTATCTGAGGACCCACATGATTTTCTGGAACATTGCCATGAGGTATTGCGGATTATGTGTATAGTTGAGACTAATGGGGTCGATTTTGCCGCATTTCAAATGACTGGTTCCGCCCAGAGATGGTGGAGGGCTTATATGTTGACTAAACCAGCTGGGTCGCCTGCACTTACTTGGGATCAGTTCTCACAGCTATTTGTGGAGAAGTTCATCCATGTCACCATGATAGAGGAGTATCGCATGTAGTGTGAGCGACTTCAGCAGGGTGGTATGGCTGTCACCCAAAACGAGGCTCGATTTGAGGAATTATCTCACCATGACACTATCTTTCTTCCTACTGAGAAGGAGCGAGTGAGGAGATTTATTGATGGGCTCACTTACACTCCCAGGCTTCAGATGGCCAAGGAGACAAGGAGTGATATTTCTTTCCAGACGGCCGTTGATATTGCTAGACGAATCGAGTTGGTTCTTGCTCAGGAGAGGGGGCCAGTGTCCGATAAGAGGCCCCGTCATTTTGGTAGTTTCAACGGTGCCTCGTCTGGAGGAAGGGGTGCTTTTGGTAGAAGCCATCCTCCCAGGACATTTCATTCAGCGCTTCAGACATCTTATAGTGCTTCTGGGGGTCGTGGTCCTTATGTGTCTTATTTTGGGCAGCCATCCTATAGTGCACCATCAGCTCCTATCAGTGCGCCTCCGATTCAGAGCTATCACTGTGGTTATCCGGCCCGTTCGGGCCAGCTTCAGTTCCAACAGCCATAGCAGCAGGATGGGTGCTTTCAGTGTAGTGGTTTTGGGCACATTCGGAGGTTATGCCTGCGATTATTGGAGGGGCATGCCACATCAGAGTTCTCGTGCCATGGTTCCAGCACCGGTTGCTCCACCTCCCGCTCAGCCAGCCGGGGGTAGGGGTCAAGCAGCCAGAGGTGGGGGGTCAGGCTGTTAGAGGTTGAGGTCATGCCGTTAGAGGTGGAGGCCAACCAGCTAGAGGTCGTCCTAGAGATGTAGTTCAGAGTGGTGGGTCCCAGCCCCGATGTTATGCTTTCCCATCTAGGCCTGAGGCCGAGTCATCTGACGCCGTTATCATAGGTATTGTTCCCGTTTTCCATAGAGATGCTTCAGTTCTATTTGATCTGTGATCTATTTATTCCTATATGCCATCCTATTTTGTTGTATAACTGGTTGTGCCCCGTATTTCTTTGAGTGCTCCCGTGTATGTGTCCACGCATGTGGACGATTCTATTGTTATATATCGTGTTTATCGCTCGTGTGTGATTACTATCGGGAGTCTTGAGACTAGTGTAGACCTTCTACTTCTTGATATAGTAGGTTTTGATGTCATCTTGGGTATAGATTGGTTGTCACCTTATTATGCTATATTGGAGTGTCACGCCAAGACGGTGACCTTAGTCATGCCTGGGTTGCCTCTATTAGAGTGAAGGGGGATTCCTGGCCACTCTACAAGAAGAGTTATTTCTTATGTGAAGGCTCGACGTATGATCGAGAAGGGGTGTCTAGCCTATTTGGACAATGTCCGTGATTTTAGTGCGAAGGTTCCATCTATGGATTCGGTACCAGTTGTTCGTGAGTTTCCAAAGGTGTTTCCTGTAGACCTGTCGGGAATGCCACCGGACAGGGATATTGATTTATGTATTGATCTGGCTACGGGCACTCAGCCCATTTTTATTCCGACATACTGTATGGCCCCATCGGAGTTGAAGGAGCAGTTGTAAGATTTTCTTGATAAGGGCTTTATTAGACCTAGTATCTCACCCTAGGGTGCGTCCATGTTGTTCGTGAAAAAGAAAGATGGGTCGATGAGGATGTGTATAGACTATCGGTAGTTGAACAAAGTCACTATCAAGAAAAAGTATCTGTTGTCGAGGATTGATGACTTATTTGATCAACTTCAGGGTGCCAAAGTGGTGTCGAAGATTGATTTGAGGTCTCTCTACCATCAGTTGAGGATTAGGGCATCCGATGTCCCTAAGACGACTTTTCGGACTAGGTATGTGTATTATGAGTTCCTAGTGGTATCATTTGGGTTGACAAATGTCCCAACAATATTCATGGACTTGATGAACCGGGTGTTCAAGCCCTACTTGGATTCTTTTATGATTGCATTCATTGATGATATCTTGATCTACTCCCGCAGTCGAGAGGAGCATGATCAATATCTTCGGATTGTACTTCAGACTTTGAGAGATAGCCAGTTATATGCCAAGTTTTCAAAGTGTGAGTTTTACTTAGACTCAGTCGCCTTTTTGGGACATGTTGTATCGGCATTGGGCATAAAGGTGGATCCTAAAAAAATTGAGGCAGTTCAGAACTGGCCTAGACCTACTTCAGCTACAGAGATCCGGAGCTTCTTGGGTTTGGCGGGTTATTACTGCAGGTTCGTGGAGGGGTTTTCATCTATATCAGCCCCATTGATCAGATTGACCCAAAAGGGAGCCCCATTCAGATGGTCGGACGAGTGTGAGTTGAGCTTTCATAAACTTATGACTACTTTGACTACGACGTTAGTGTTGGTGTTACCCACCGGTTCAGGGTCTTACATGGTGTATTGTGATGCATCTCGTATTGGTCTCGATGCAGTATTGATGTAGGATGGCAGGGTGATTGCATGCGCATCGCGGCTGTTGAAGGTTCATGAGAAGAATTACTTTGTTTATGACTTAGAGTTGGCAGCCATTGTTCTTGCACTGAAGATTTGGAGGCACTGTCTTTACGGCGTGTCATGTGAGGTAATCACAGATCATCGGAGTCTACATTATTTATTCAAACAAAAGGATCTCAACTTGAGGCAGAAGAGATGGTTGGAGCTGTTGAAAGACTATGATATCACCATTTTATATCATCCAGGGAAGGCCAATGTAGTGGCTGATACCTTGAGTAGAAAGGTTGTGAGTATAACAGTCTTGCATACATTCCAGTTGGTCATAGGACACTTGCTGCAGATGTTTAGGATTTGGCCAATTAGTTTGTGAGGTTAGATGTTTCAGAGTCCAGTCATGTTTTAACTTACACAGTCGCTCGGTCTTCCTTGTATGAGCGCATCAGAGAGCGTCAGTATGATGATCCTCACTTGCTTGTCCTTAAGGACATGGTGCGGTAGGGTGGTGCCAAGCAAGTTAAGGTTGGATATGATGTGGTTTTGAGGATGCAAGGCCGTATTTGTGTACCCAATGTTGATGACCATCATGAGCTAATCCTTGAGGAGGCCCATAGGTCCCGATATTCTATTAATCCGGGTGCCGCCAAGATGTATCAGGACTTGCGACAACATTATTTATGGAGGAGGATGAATAAGGATATAGTTGCATATGTAGCTCAATTTCTAAATCATCGGCAAGTTAAGTACGAGCATCAGAGGCCTGGTGGCTTGCTTCAGAAGTTAGAGATTCCTGAGTGGAAGTGAGAGCGTATCACTATGGATTTTGCTGTTGGGCTCCCACAGACTTAGAGGAAGTTCGATGCTATATGGGTCATTGTGGACAGGCTGACCAAGTAGGCATATTTCATTCCAGTAGTGGTTACCTATTCTTCAGAGCGGTTAGCTGAGATATATATCTGCGAGATCATCCGTCTTCACGGTGTGCCTGTGTCTATCATTTCAGATCGAGGTACGTAGTTTACCTTGTACTTCTGGAGGATATTACAACGTGAGTTAAGTACACAGGTTGAGTTGAGCACAACATTTCATCCCAGACGGACGGACAGTCCGAGCGCACTATTTATATATTGGGGGACATGTTTCACGCTTTTGTTATGGATTTCTTGGGACAAGTTCTTGCCACTTATGGAGTTTGCCTACAAGAACAGCTATCAGTCGAGCATTCAGATGGATCCCTATGAGGAATTATACGGGAGGCGGTGCCGTTCTCCAGTTGGATGGTTCGAGCCGGGGGAGGATTGGTTGTTGGGTACAGACTCGGTACAAGATGCCTTGGGTAAGGTCAAGATTATACAGGATCGACTTCGCACCGCTCAATCTTGTAAGAAGAGTTATGTCGACCGTAGAGTTTATGATGTTGCATTCATAGTTCGAGAGAGGGTATTTCTCTGGGTTTCACCCATGAAGGGTGTGATGAGGTTCGGAAAGAAGGACAAGTTGAGCCCTAGGTATATCAAACCCTTTGAGATTCTTCAAAGAGTGGGAAAGGTGGCCTATAAGCTCGCGTTGCCACCTAGTTTATCAACAGTCCATCCGGTGAGCCATGTTTCCATGCTACGGAAGTATCACGGTAATCTATCCCATGTGTTAGATTTTAGCTCAGTCCAATTGGACAAGGATTGGACTTATGAGGAGGAGCCGATGGCTATTCTATTCCGGCAGGTCCGACAGTTGAGGTGTAAGAGTTATCCTTCAGTTTGAGTGCAGTGGTGAGATTAACCGATCGAGGCAGCCACATGGGAGTCAAAGTTGGATATGCGGAGTAGATATCCACACCTTTTCACCAGTCCAAGTACTTTTCTATGTCCGTTCGAGGACGAACGTGTGTTTTAGAAGCGAAAAATGTGACGACCCACCCGATAGGTCATTTACAGTTTTAACCTCAAATTTTGTATTTCAAAACATCAATCAGCCCCATTTAGCCTTCCTCGATTTACGTGCGCAATTCGTGTTTTTACGCAAAAATTTGATAAAAATATGAAATCGTGCCTTAAAAACTCATTTGAGTTGATTTCGGTCAGTATTTTGAGCAAACAGACCCGGATCAGTATTTTGACGGTCCCAGTGGGTTCGTATCGCGTTTTGGGACTTGAGTGTATGCCGGGAATCGTATTCGGAAGTCCCTAGTTCGAATTATCGCAATTTATTGAAAACTAGAAGCTTAAAAGTTTAAAAATTAATAAATTTAACCGTAGTTTGACTTTGTTGCTACCAGGTCAATATTTTGGTTTCGGAATTTTGTATAGGTTCATTACTGTATTTATGACCTGTCTGCAAAAATTGGTGCAAAACGGAATTGATTTGACGTGATTCGGACGTCCGGTTGAAAAATTAAAACTTCTTAAGTTTCATTAAAAAATTTATTCGTTTTGGTGTCTGATTTCTAGTTCTAGGTGTTATCTTGGTGTTTTGATCGCGCAAGCGAGTTCGTATGATTTTTTGGAGTTGTGTGCATGTTTGGTTTGGAGCCCTAAGGGCTCGGGTGAGTTTCAGATAGGCTACAGAGTGATTTTAGACTTAGAGGAATAGTTGGTGCATGTGTGTTCTGTGTTGTCTGCAGATCTCGCATTTGCGAGGTCTGACTGGCAAATGCGAGCCTCGCATTTATGATCACAACATTACATTTGCGAGCTTGGGCTGGGGACTGGGTTCACGTATTTGCGATAGTCTCAATGTTACGCCCCGTAGTATTACGTCGATGTTATGCTCCGCAGTATTATATTACGACGATGTTACACCCTATAGTATTGTACGTTAAAGTTTTTTCATAAGTTAATCGACGTAAGTTCGGGGATGAGATTATTTTGAGATTATAAGCATCATGCTTTTTCAAACAAGTGATAAGTAAATTCGTGAATGAGAGGGTAAGCGAATCGAAGAAAATGAGTTTCGTCGGAGTTTGACAATATGGGGATAAAATACGGTCCAAGCTATAATACCCGATATGTATGGACCAGTGCCATACAAAGTACCACATGACCATGATAGTAAGGTACATTAAGTGTGTTAAAAGTGAGTAGTATTCTAAGTAATTTGGGATAATTCTTAATTATGTGGGTAATTGGTCAATTATTGGTTTAGTGAGGGATTAATAAGTTAATTATGGAAATGACGGAATTATTGGATAAGGCTTGATAGCCCAATGTGGCATCCACATATGAGCCATTAAGTGACTCTTAAATCCCTTGGCAGGGTGGCAACATTTAACGAGATTAGCACTTCATCCCATTTGATTAAAGAATGTTATCAAAAAAAGACTTCTCAAATTCAATATTTGGACTAATTCACAAAGATATGGAATTCACTAAAGCCATAAAAGACTCTCAACGTGATTGCTTCAGCAAGTATCATACAAGGTTATGATCAAATTCACAAAGAGATCATATGGAATTTGTTACAAGAATTCATACAAGACTATCAACAACGTTATGCTAAGTGCTAACGATGGAGCCTCAAAATATTTTGTTTGAAATTTCATAACACAATATAGCGTATGATTTTTCAATTTTAAGGAATACGATGCAATCTTTCTCAAGAATATCATACGAATTTTTCTCTACCTCGATTCGCCGTTATGTGTCTTCACAAAAGACGTGTTAGAGGGATTGTCAAGAGAATCGACTCAGGTATGTTAAGGCTATCCCGTCTTTCCTTTTGGCATGATCCATACTATACAAACGAAACGAGCAAATGCACAACTTTCATAAATGACTATATTCATAGAAATGCTAGAGATGCTTATGTTCTTGATTCCCCGTATGTCCTATTATTCTATCATATGTTCATGGGTCTCAAAAAATACGTAAGTTGATAAAGTTTATTTCATGATATTAATCAAAGGCATAATGGTCTTATGACATTCCAAGAAATTTTATTAACGTACTTCTCATGCATTGTATTCATGTACATTGACCCATGACCAGATGGCATTATATACGTGTATATATATATATATATATATATATATATATATATATATATATATATATATATGGGATATGGGATATGGAAAAATATGACGGAGTTATATACGCACCGCCATCTAATTAGTTGGTATACGTTGATGATTTGCTCACAGTGGCCGAGATGATATGATGTGATGCCCTCAGAGGCTTGATGATGTTATGAACGCATATACCTAAGTATGGTATGACATTATACGCATATGCATGACAATGTAAATATTAATGATTTACAGAGTTGTTTAGGCTTACATGTTGAGTCTTTTACTCCATGTTTCTCTCATGTCTATTATTTACTGATTTTCATTCCTTACATACTCGGTACATTATTTGTACTGACGTCCCTTTTGCCCGGGGATACTGCGTTTCATGCCCACAGGTCCCGATAGACAGGTTGAGAGTCCTCCAAGTAGGCTATCAGCTCAATGGAAGATGTTGGTGCGCTCCATTTGCTCCGGAGTTGCTTGTTTGATCAGTATAATTTAGATGTGTATTATTTAGTATGGCGGGATCCTGTCCCGACCTTTATGATAAGTATGTACTCTTAGAGGCTTGTAGACATATGTCATATATATAGATACTTGTATGGCCTTGTCGGCCTATATTTTAAGTATATAATGGATTACATTGGCCTTATAGGCCTCTATGTCACAGGTATGAGTTTCTATATGAGGTTGGGTCATTCTATGTCGGGTATTCCCTCATGTTTACTATAGCTATCTCATGATTCCCCTTATGGACCACTTACCTATGATGATGTAATAATAAAGATACATTACGTTGGTACTCGGTTGAGTAAGGTACCGGATGCCCGTCGTGGCCCATCGGTTTGGGTCGTGACACTCAGGTTCGCATTTGCGAACATATTGCTCGCATTTGCGATGACAACAAGGGTGTGAAACCTTCGCATTTGCGAAGAATTTTTCATATTTTCGAATCTCATGTCGCAATTACGACATCTGCAACTGGTAAAAGAGGAAAATAAACGGGATTTTAGCTCATTGTTTCAAATTCTCAACCCTAAAAACCTTAGAGGCGATTTTTCCAAGGGCTTTTCTTACTAAATTTATTGGTAAGTGACTCTAACCTACTTTCTTTCAATTACCCATTACATTTTATAAGATTTCAACCTTAAATCTATGATGTCCATGGTAAACATTAGGAATTTGGGTAGAATTAATTTTTTTTGTAAATTTGGGATTTAGACATCAAATTGAGGTCGGATTTCGAATTGAACTGCATAACCGGGCTCGGGAGTGAATGAGTGATCTGGTTTTGGTTCGAACCTCGGTTTTTGACCAAGTGGGTCCGGGGTTGACTTTTGTTGACTTTTTCAATAATGATCTAAATTAAACCTCTTTCATTCGTGAGTAGTTTTTAAAGCTTAATTGAATCGTTTGGTTAATAATTTGCTAGATTTGGTTATTTTGGAGGCTTGTCTGAAAGGCAAGGTCGTGATTGAATTTTGAGTGAATTGCGGAGTGAGCTAAGTATTGAGTTTAACCTTGATTTGAAAGAATTAAGAACCCTTGAGCTATGTGCTATGTGAGATTCATATCTAGTGGCGTATATGCGAGATGACGAGTGTATATACGCCGCCAAAATATTTGTTTCCCTGTATTTCATTAATTGTTTCATTCCATGTGTTATCTATTATATGCTTTAAATGCTTTCCTACCTTTACTTGTTACATGTCAATATTACTCTAGTGTTAAAAATGTTAGATTCTCCCATGCTTCCATGATTGATTGTTACTTGTCTTAATTGACTTACTTGCGCCCTTTAATTGTTATTTACTTGACTTGTCTTACTTCTTAATGTTAATTGTGGTGAATTCTCAATTTGGGACTAGACTTCCTTTCTGGTTCTGCTCCATATCCGTTAATCGTAGAGATTCTTGTGATTCGAGTTGTTAAATTACTTGCACTCATTAATTTATTTATATTGATATGGGTGGGATCGGGTTATGCGCGCCGCAACACGTGTAATAAGGGTGGATTGAGATAGTGAAATAAGGGTGAATTTATATTGATATGGTGGGATCGGGTTGCGCGCCGCAACAAGTGAAATAAGAGTGGATTGATATGGTGAAATAAGGGTGATTAAGATATTGATTCTGACTATATGGTGGGATCGGGTTGCGCGCCGCAACATATGTTTACTCATTATTATTGATATATATA
>AWOL01S0032170.1:0-16417 GCA_000715115.1 Nicotiana otophora
TGGCAGATTTTATAGCTAACATTGTGTTCTCTTTTGCAGGTACATCTGAGTTTCATTCATTCTTTTAACTGCCTAGTGCAGGGAGGAGGTTGATCAATCTAGACAAATCTCAATCACCTAACCTTATGGTTAGGATAGCAAAGAGAAGAACCACAAACTGATGGCTTCACAATAATGGACTATTTCCTGGCTTTTGCCTTGCAAAGCCAGCCTAAAGCCAGCTCATGCCTGGCTTTTGCCTTGTAAAGCCTGGCTAAAGCCAGCTCATGCCTGGCTTTTGCCTTGTAACGCCTGCCTAAAGCCAGCTCTAGCCTGGCTTTTGCCCTGAAAAGCCTGCCTAAAACCAACTCAAGTCTGGCTTTTGCCTTGTAAAGCCTGGCTAAAGGCAACTCATGCCTGGCTTTTGCCTTGTAAAGCCTACCTAAAGCCAGCTCTAGCCTGGCTTTTCCCCTGCAAAGCCTGCCTAAAGCCAGCTCATGCCTGGCTTTTGCCTTGCAAAGCCTGCCTAAAGCCAGCTCATGTCTGGCCTTTGCTTTGCAAAGCTTGCCTAAAGCCAACTCAAGCCTGGCTTTTGCCTTGCAAAGCTTGCCTAAAGCCCAGCCCCTCTTCTACACATTAATTTTGATGAGTGAGCACATGATTAATACTTGAAGAAAATTAGTCCACTGCATATGGAGATCATATAGTAGCTACTCTTGGAAGACTATGCTGGCTTCAACTCTATGGTGGAGATGTTTGGAATTCATTTTAGCCTATGGACAATNGGAGTGACAACTAATGTGGTGGCTGAAGCTAAGGCTATTGTTCAAGGATTGGAATATTGTGTGGAGCATGATCTTCACCCTCTCATACTGGAGACTGATTCATTGGTGATGAAGAAGGCGATAGAAGGGGAATGGGATCCTCCTTGGGTAATTGCACAGGATGTGAAGAAAATTATAGAGATGAAGGACAATTTCAATGTGATCTTTCAACATGTGTTCAGAGAAGGCAACTCAGTGGCAGATTTTATAGCTAACATTGTGTTCTCTTTTGCAGGTACATCTGAGTTTCATTCATTCTTTTAACTGCCTAGTGCAGGGAGGAGGTTGATCAATCTAGACAAATCTCAATCACCTAACCTTATGGTTAGGATAGCAAAGAGAAGAACCACAAACTGATGGCTTCACAATAATGGACTATTTCCTGGCTTTTGCCTTGCAAAGCCAGCCTAAAGCCAGCTCATGCCTGGCTTTTGCCTTGTAAAGCCTGGCTAAAGCCAGCTCATGCCTGGCTTTTGCCTTGTAAAGCCTGCCTAAAGCCAGCTCATGCCTGGCTTTTGCCTTGTAAAGCCTGCCTAAAGCCAGCTCATGCTTGGCTTTTGCCTTGTAACGCCTGCCTAAAGCCAGCTCTAGCCTGGCTTTTGCCCTGAAAAGCCTGCCTAAAACCAACTCAAGTCTGGCTTTTGCCTTGTAAAGCCTGGCTAAAGGCAACTCATGCCTGGCTTTTGCCTTGTAAAGCCTACCTAAAGCCAGCTCTAGCCTGGCTTTTCCCCTGCAAAGCCTGCCTAAAGCCAGCTCATGCCTGGCTTTTGCCTTGCAAAGCCTGCCTAAAGCCAGCTCATGTCTGGCCTTTGCTTTGCAAAGCTTGCCTAAAGCCAACTCAAGCCTGGCTTTTGCCTTGCAAAGCTTGCCTAAAGCCCAGCCCCTCTTCTACACATTAATTTTGATGAGTGAGCACATGATTAATACTTGAAGAAAATTAGTCCACTGCATATGGAGATCATATAGTAGCTACTCTTGGAAGACTATGCTGGCTTCAACTCTATGGTGGAGATGTTTGGAATTCATTTTAGCCTATGGACAATATACCCTGGCGCTTAGTGAGAGCTTGATAGGTGCTGCTTGGTATTTGCCAATGACAATTAGATTCACATACACTGATAGGAGAAGGAAGCATTCAACTTATCATGTTGTAATAGCTAGTTCATTAGATTTTTTTCTATCTTTTAATAGCTAGTAGCTTCATGCAATTTCTCTTTTGGTTTGAACATCTTGTAAGCTTTGGACCCATTTTGTGATTTTATTTATATATTAGCCACTAGGCAAGTACTACCAAGTGGTATAGTTGCTTAAAACAAATGTACGAAATATCGTGAGTCTACACATCTAAATATATTATGCAATAAAATAAATATATCAAAATATGAAATGTAACGTATAAAACATTGTGAGTCTACACATCTAAATATATTGTGAATTCTCAAAACAATATGAAAGTGAGGCTGCATGCGAACTAGGATACCAAATTCATCATGATTGGAGATATTGAAGTGTAGTTTCTAATAAGACAAATCGTTCTTAAGTTGAAGCTCCCTACATCAAGTTATAGTATTGGAATACAACCAAAATATTTTGTCTAAAAAAGAACAAGGGAAGATAAAAGAGTTAGCTAATGCGGCAAATGAAACTTGTAGTATTAGATTACAACTTAGATGTAATATTGTGGAAAAAAAATAAAGAGCTAACATCTGACAAGAATTCAAGATGCTACCATTTCACATAAACAATACTTGTCTGTCATAGGTATACATGTTCTATTGGTTATATGTTTTTGAAGTGAACAGTGTGAGTATTGTTAATCTCATCTTTTTGATATAATTTGTACAGTTTGATATTACAATTATGAGAAATGAGTGCATTAACATGAGGAAGAAGATGGTGAATTTGCAAATCAGCTTATAAGAAAATCGTTTCAATGGATTCAGCGAAGCACAATTTTATTTAGCAGTTCAAAAGATTATACAGCAGCAGAGGCAAGTTACTGATGTTAGTTCCTCAGAAACTAACAGTAGCACAGTAAAAAGATCATTTTATTTAATTGGACATGGAAGGAAACCCAAAACTTAGCCTGCCGTGATGGCGCTTAACGTGGTGCTAGGCAAGCCGACACTTCAAAATAATTCCATATTTATTTCTTTTAAATGAAAAGCAAGAATAACACAGGTTTAAATCATCAAAACTCTCAAAATGGATAGAAAGTCAAAACCAATACAGAAATTCCCAACATCGGGGTGTCACCGAGTACATGAGCGTCTAAACATCACAATTCTGGAGTACTGTCTATAATAGTCTGAAACTAAATGCATAACGTGGAAAGATAGGGAAGGAGAGACAAGGTCTGCGAAACGCCATGCAGCTACCTTGAAGTCTCCACACGATCAACTGTGCAAAGGAATCAACACCCACCATGTCCGGAAATACCTGAATCTGCACACGAAGTGCAGATTATAGCGTGAGAACAACCAACTCAGTAAGTAACAAGACTAAATAAAGGACTGAAAGTAGTGACGAGCTTCACAGTTATAGTTCAATTACAGTAATTTTAACATTGGAAGGTAGGCATGCTTTCAAGTTCGACAATTTAGGCCATAACAGTTAATCCATGTCAAGTTCAAGTGAAACAGAATATAATATCTTTCAGAAATTACAAGACGGTGATATATGACAACTGAAGTGCAACAGAAACGAAAGTCAAATGTATCCTCTCAGAGAAACAGTCGCCCAGTCCTCCCATTCACTCCAACCTCACATTCACTTATTCCTCATAGTCACTCATTCCTCTCAATCGCTCAGCTCTCTGCACTCAGCACTCGCACTCAGTAGGTACCTGCACTCACTGGGGGGTGTACAGTCTCCGGAGGGGCTCCTTCAGCCCAAGCGCTATAACAAGCCAATCATGGCATAAATCAATGAAACATGCTGCGGCGTGCAGCCCGATCCCATAAATATCCTCACAATCAGGACTTCGGCCTCACTCAGTCATCAACCTCTCCAGTCTCTCGGGCTCTCAGAAATCATGATAATCAGCCCAAACAGCAATGATATAATGCATCAATAACGAACAATAGAGACTGAGATATAATATGCAAGTAAAACTGTGACTGAGTACAAAACAGTATTTTAGCAGATAATTCAACATGTACACGACCTCTGTGGATTCCTACAGTGCCAACACATAGTCTAACATGATTTGTAGTTAAATTTCTCTAATACATGGAGAATGTACGGATAACAACATATTATTCAACTACACAGTTCCATGGAATTGACCAAGTCACAATTCCTACGGTGCACACCCACGTGCCCGTCACCTAGCATGTGTGTCACCTCAAAAACAATCACATGACACATAATACGGGGTTTCATACCCTTAGAACCAAATTTAGAACTGTTACTTAACCTCAATCCGAGCAAATCTCTACTCCAACACACCCTTTCCTCGCGAACCGCCCTCTGAATGTCTCGAATCTAGCCACAAACAATTCAATACAATCAACACATGCTAAAGAAATTAACTCCATAAGAAAATACTAAGTTATTAATCAAGAGTCAAAAATCGACTCAATAGCCGGCCCCCGGGACCACGTCTCAAAATCTGCTAAAAGTCACAAAACCCAAAAGCCCATTCAACCACGAGTTCAACCATACCAAATTTACTAAAATCCGACACCAAATCCCCAAATTCAACTCTCCAAATCCCTAGCCTCAAACTCCGAAATTTCACCTTAAATACGCACATACTAGGTGGGAATTTCAATGTGGAAACAAGATTATTGATTAAAAAAAATGAGCACAAGGGACTTACATCAAGAAACCCCTCAAAAATCCTTTAAAGAATTGCCCAAACCCGAGCTTGAAATGTTTAAAATGAAGCAAAATCGTGAACCCTTGAATTTAAGTGTTCTGTCCAGCCCTTCCGCTACTGCGGAAACTTAACCGTATCTGCGGCGTCGCAGAAGCGAAATTTCACCAGCTTCTGCGGACCTCTCCCTCGCATCGGCGTAATCGCAGGTGCAAAATTTCCCTCGCACCTGCGCACACTTCGCTTTTGCACCCATCACGCCGCACCTATGGCCACGCAGGTGCGGAAAACTCCTCGCACCTGCGACCATAGTCCTCCCCAATCTTGGCCGCATATGCGCTCCTCAGCTCGCACATGCGAGTTCGTAGTTGCGATCAAAGCTCCGCATGTGCGATTACACCAGCAGACTCCCTGCTTCAGCCATGCATCAAGCCCCATTTTCTATCTGTTAACCATCAAAATCAACCCGAGGCCCCCTAGGACCTCAACCAAACATACCAACAAGTCCTAATACACGATACGAACATAGTCGACCCCTCAAATCACATCAAACAATATCAAAAATATGAATCGCACCCCAATTCAAGCCTATTGAAGCTAAGGAATTCCAACTTCTACAAACGACACAGAAACCTATCAATCACGTATGATTGACCCCAAATTTTGCAAACAAGTCACATAACAGCTATAAAGTACAAAATGAGCAGTAAATGGGGGAACGGGGCTACAACTCTCAAAACGACCAGCTGGATCATTACATCCCCCCTTAAACAAACGTTCGTCCTCGAACGGGTCTAGAAACATACCTGAAGTCTTAAATAGATGTGGATATATGCTTCGTATCTCCCGCTCGGTCTCCCATGTAGCCTCCTCAACTGGCTGACCTCTCCACTGCACCTTCACTGAAGCTATGTCCTTTGACTTCAACTTTCGAACCTGCCAATTCAAAATAGCCACCGGCTCCACATCATAAGTCAAATCACCATCCAACTGAACTGTGCTAATATCCAAAACATGAGACGGATCGCCGACATACTTCCGGAGCATAGAAATATGAAACACTAGATGCACACTCGACAATCTAGGTGGCAAGGCAAGCTTGTAAACCACCCCTTCAATCCTGTAAAGTACCTCAAACGACCCAATATACCGAGGGCTCAACTTGCCCTTCTTCCCGAACCTCATAACACCCTTCATGGGTGAAGTCTTGAGCAGTACCTTTTCCCCAACCATGAAAGCAACATCACGAACCTTCTTATCGGCATAACTCTTCTGTCTAGATTGCACCGTGCGAAGCCGATTCTAAATCAATTTAACCTTGTCCAAAGCATCCTGAACCAAGTCAGTACCGAATACCCTAGCCTCACCCGGCTCAAACCAACCCACCGGACTGGGCCCCGAGATATCTAATCTCACGAACTGGTTGGCCAAGGCCTGAACATCAACTGCAAGAGGTCTATCACCAACATGAATGAATGCAAGGCTACCCGTACTCACAGCCTTCCTACTCAAGGCATCGGCTACCACATTAGCCTTCCCGGAATGATACAGAATAGTGATGTCATAGTCCTTTAGTAGCTCCAACCATCTCCGATGTCTCAAATTTAGATCCTTCTGTTTGAACAAGTGTTGGAGGCCCTGATGATCCGTAAATACCTCACAAGACACACCATAAAGATAATGCCTCCAAATCTTCAATGCATGAACGATGGCAGCCAAGTCAAAATCATGAACATGGTGGTTCTTCTCATGGGGCTTCAACTAACGTGAAGCATAAGCGATCACTCTACCCTCCTGCATCAATACACACCCAATACCGATCCAAGAAGTATCACAATACACTTTATAAGAACCAGAAGCTGAAGGCAAAACTAGAACTGAAGATGTGGTCAAAGCAATCTTGAACTTCTGAAAGCTCTCCTCACACTCATCTGACCACCTGAAAGGAGCACCCTTCTGGGTCAATTTCGTCAAAGGCGATGCAATAAACGAGAAACCCTCCACGAAGCAACGATAATAATCGGCCAAACCGAGAAAGCTCCGAATCTCCGTAGCTGAGGACGGTCTGGGCCAACTATGAACCGCCTCTATCTTCTTTGGATCCACCTGAATCCCATCACTGGACGCCACGTGCCCCAAGAACGCCACTGAACTAAGCCAAAACTCACATTTGGAGAACTTGGCATAAAAGTTCTTCTCCCTCAATCGTTGCAACACAATTCTCAAATGTTGGGCATGCTCCTCCTGGCTTCGAGAGTACACGAGGATGTCATTAATGAATACTATGACAAACGAGTCGAGATAAGGCTGAAATACACTGTTCATCAGATGCATGAATGTTGTTAGGGCGTTCGTCAACCCAAAAGACATCACAAGGAACTCATAATGATCATTATGGGTCATGAATGCTGTCTTTAGAATATCCTAGTCCCGAATCTTGAACTGGTATACCTAGACCTCAAATCAACCTTGGAGAACACCATCGCTCCCTGAAGAAGGTCAAATAGATTATCAATACGCGGCAAAGGATATTTGTTCTTGATTGTAACTTTGTTCAATTGCCTATAATCAATGCACATCAGCATAGTACCATCCTTCTTCTTCACAAACAGAACCAGTGCACCCCAAGGCGATATACTAGGCCTAATAAACCCCTTATCAAGAAGTTCCTGAAGCTGCTCTTCAATTCCTTCAATTCATCTGGTGCCATACGATACGAAGGAATAGAAATGGGCTGAGTGCCCGACACCAAGTCAATACCAAAGTCTATATCCCTGTCGAGCGACATGTTCGGCATGTCTGCAGGAAACACATCCAAAAACTCTCGCACCATCGGAATAGAATCAATAGTAGGAGTATCAACACCAACATCCCTGACAAAGGCCAAATAAGATAAACAATTCTTCCCAACCATCCGTTGGGCTTTCAAATATGAAATCACTCTACTGAGAACATAGTCTAGAGAACCTCTCCACTCAATCCTTGGCAACCCCGACATCGTCAATGTCATGGTCTTAGCTTGACAATCCAGCATAGCATGACATGGAGACAACCAATTCATACCCAAGATCACGTCAAAATCAATCATACTAAGCAACAAGAGATCAACTCTAGTCTCCAATCCCCCAATAGTCACTACATACGACTGATATACATAGTCCACAATAATAGTATCGCCCACTGGCGTAGATACATGAACAAATGAAACTAAGGACTCACGAGGCATATCCAGATAATGAGCAAAATACGATGATACATACAAATAAGTGGGACCAGGGTCAAATAATACAGAGGCATCTCTGTGACATATTGAGACAATACATGTGATCACTACATCTGAAGCAACAACATCTGGTCTGGAAGGAATAGCATAGAATCGGGCCTGACTGCCCCCTGATCGGCCTCCCCCTCTCGGTCGACCCTAGCTGACTAAGCTCCACCCCGAACTGGCGAGGCGGGTGGTGAGGTAACTGGCGCGGAAGTTGCAACCTAACTCCTCTACTACATTGCACCTCCCGGACGACAAGGACACTGCCTCCATATATGCCCAAACTCCCCGCACTCGAAGAAACTTCCCAGTACTGGTGTTTGGGACTGAAGGGAGCCCCAAGCACCAGGATAATTGCTAGAAGGACCTGGCATAGATGAACACTGAACTGATGGAGCACGAGACGAACTCTGAGCTGGAAGGGCACTGAGAAATGATTGACCCTGATGAACACTGTATGAACCATAGAGGGATTATATACCACGGTGAGCTAGACAAGCCGTCTGATCGTGCCTATAAGGATGAACCCTGCCGTGGTAGAACTAACCCCCAGAAGGAACACCACTGAAACTATCCGATCCACGAGGCATCTTGGCCTCCCTCTCCCCATGCTCCTGACTATGGACCATCTCTATCTGCCGAGCAATATCAACCATCTCGTCGAAAGTAGTACCAGATACCCTCTCCCGAATCATAAGCAATCGCAGCTGATATGTGAGGCCATCAATGAACCTCATAATCATCTCCCTATCAGTAGGAACCAACCAAACTTCTTGACGAGCAAACTTAGAAAACCTCATCTCGTACTGCGTCACAAACATGCCCTCATGACTTAGCTGCTCAAATTGTCTGCGCAACTCCTCCCTGCGTGACTGCGACACAAACTTCTCAAAGAAGAGAACAGAGAACTCCTGCCATGAAAATGGTGCTACACCGATCGGCCTATGCCTCTCATAAGCCTCCCACCATCTGAAGGCAGCCCTAGTGAACTAAAAAGTAGTGAACGAGATCCTACTAATCTCCAGAATACCATCCGTGCGAAGAATTCGCTGGCACTTATCCAAGAAATCATGGGCATCCTCTGACTCGGCCCCGCTAAATGATGGAGGCTGGAGCCTCCCAAATCTCTCGTCTCCTCCGCTCATCATCAGTCATAACGAGGACCACCTAGGCCTGAGCAGTTGCAACTGGGTGGGCTAGTAGTACCCCCGGTATCTGGAGTCCCTGCATCACCTGCTCTGGAGTACGAGCAGCAGGAGTCTGAGTACCTCCCCCGACTTGAGAAGTAGTTGTTGCGGCCGGAACAGAGACCGCCTGAACAAGGCCGGTGCACACCGTCAAAATCTGAGCCAAGGCCTCCTGAAGGCCGAGAATCACAATGGGAACAGTTGGTGCCTGAGCTGGCTCCACTGGCTCAACCGTATCTAGTACCTGCTCCTGATCTGGAGCGACTAGTGGATCTGCAAGTGCTACTCTAGCTGCCGTACGAGCTGCACCTCTACCACTACCGCGACCACGACCTCTGCCTCTCGCGACCCTAGTTGGTGGTACTGGTGGTTGTCCGTCCTGTCCGGTAGCACGTGTCCTCACCATCTGTGAGAAAATAAAATACAAAAGTTTAGTTACCAAAATCAACAAATCTACACGACAAGAATACAAGAATGTGAAGTTTCCTAAGGATTTGGCAGCCTCTCGAAGATAAGTACAGACGTCTTCGTACCGATTCGCAAGAATCTACTAAACCTGCTCATGACTCGTTAGACCTATGTAACCTAGGCTCTGATATCAACTTGTCACGGCCCAAAACATAGCCTGTCGTGATGGCGCCTAACGTGGTACTAGGCAAGCCGACACTTCGAAATACTTCCACATTTTTTCTTTTAAATGCAAAATAAGAATAACAAAGATATAAATCATCAAAATTCTCAAAATGGATAGAAAATCAAAACCAAAACGGAAATTCCCAACATCGGGGTATCACTTAATCCATGTCAAGTTCAAGTGAAACAAAGTATAATATCTTTTAGAAATTACAAAATGGTGATATATGACAACTGAAGTGCGACAGAAATGAAAGTCAAATGTATCCTCTCAGAGAAACAGTCGCTCAGTCCTCCCATTTACTCCAACCTCACAGTCACTCATTCCTCTCAATCGCTCAGCTCTCGGCACTCGCACTCAGTAGGTATTTGTGCTCACTAGGGGTGTGTACAGACTTTAGAAGGACTTCTTTAGCCAAAGAACTTTAACAAGCCAATCATGGCATAAATCAATGAAACATGCTGTGACGTGCAACCCGATCCCATAAATATCCTCATAATAAGGACCCTGACCTCACTCAGTCATCAATCTCTCCAGTCTCTCGGGCTCTCAGAAATCATGATAATCAGCCCAAACAATAATGATATAATGCATCAATAACGAACAATAGAGACTGAGATGTAATATGCAAGTAAAACTATGACGGAGTACAAAACTACATTTTAGCAGATAATTCAACGTGTACACGACCTCTGTGGGTCCCTACAGTGCCAACACATAGTCTAAACATGATTTGTAGTTTAATTTTCTCTAATACATGGAGAATGTACGGATAACAATGGATTATTCAACTACACAGTTTCATGAAATTAACCAAGTCACAATTCCTACAGTGCACGCCCACATGTCCGTCACTTAGCATGTGCGTCACCTCAAAACCAAACACATGGCACATAATACGGGGTTCCATATTCTCAAAACCAAATTTAGAACTATTACTTACCTCAATCCGAGCAAATCTCTACTCCAACACACCCTTGCCTCGTGAAACAGTCTCCAAATGTCTCGAATCTAGTCACAAACAATTCGATACAATCAACACGAGCTAGAGGAATTAACTCCATAAGAAAATACTAAGTTATTAATCAATAGTCAAAAATTGACTCAAAAGCCGCCCCCAGGCCCACATCTCGGAATCCGCTAAGGTCACAAAACCCGAAAGCTCATTCAACCACGAGTTCAACCATACCGAATTTACCAAAATCCAACATCAAATCATCACCCAAATTTCCAAATTTAACTCTCCAAATCCCCAGCCTCAAACTCCCAAATTCCACCTTAATTACATACAAATTAGGTGGGAAATTCAATGGAGAAACAAGTTTATTGATAAAAAATGTGCACAAGGGACTTACCTCAAGAAACCCATCAAAAATCCTCTAAAGAATCGCCACCCAAGCTTGAAATGTTTAAAATGAAACAAAATTGTGAACCCTTGAATTTAAGTGTTTTGTTCAGCCCTTCTGCTTCTGCGGAAACTTAACCGCATCTACGGTGTCGCAGAAGCGACATTCCACCCGCTTCTGCAGTCCTCTCCCTCGCATCTGCACAATCGCAGGTGCAAAATTCCCATCGCACCTGCACACACTTCACTTCTACGCCTATCACGCCGCACCTGCGTGTAGAAAACTCCTCGCACCTACGACCACAGTCCTCCCCAATCTTGGCCGCATTTGCGCTCCTCAGATCGCACCTGCGATCAAAGCTCTGCATGTGCGATTACACCAGCAAACTCCTGCTTCAGCCATGCACCAAGCCTCATTTTCGATCCGTTAACCATTCGAAATCAACCTGAGGCCCCCCGAGACCTCAACCAAGCATACCAACAAGTCCTAAAACACGATACGAACTTAGTGGAGCCCAAGTCACACAATATCTATAAAGTACAAAATGAGTAGTAAATGGGAGAACAATGCTACAACTCTCAAAACGATAGATCGGGTTGTTACAAGAGTTTTTGGATAAAAACATCCCTCAAACTATGACCCATAACTAAGGTATATCCTTCTATTATTATAGTAGACAAAAAATATTCCGTACCTAATTTCAAAGTTGCACAATCAACCTTCTATTTTCTGTCCAGAAACTAACAACATAAATTTATCAATGATATTTGTTGCTATTCATTAATACTTCAAAATGTTGGTTGTTGGTCAAGTAGTAAGCTAGTAGTGGCAAAAAGAAGAAACAAAAAGTAGTACAGGAAAATTGAAAGAGAAATCTGAAACCTTTAATAACTTTACTAATTTTACAAATAATAAACCCATAGAACTTGAAGGATTAAATACATAAGAAATCTTCCAACTGCATATGTAGACTTCTTCTCCAATGATCTATCATCCTTGCGCTTCATACGAGTTAATATGTTGATTTCTACACATTTAGGCTCTATCTGGTTAAAGTCTAATACAGTTAACTTGATGTAAGATATTACTCATGAATTAACAAGTCGTAAAATTTTATGATATGTATTTACACATGAATACCTTTACATTTATCAAGAATGAAATATTTTCGAGCAGAAATGTACTTCTTATGTAACATACAACACCACACAACACCGCCACGCCCATCCATGCATCATTCCGCCCCCTATAGTACACAAATATGTAACCATGGAGTATTTTTTAATTTGAATGAAAAAATATACATGCAAAAATATCATTAACATGTTTAATTAATAAGAGTATAAAAAAGGTCAATTGCAAAGTATGTACAACACTAAGATCCAAATTTTCACACTATAAAAGAATGCACCTAAAGATTGGGTTTAAGTTTTAACAACCAAACATCTAAATCAATCCCGAATGTGTATCTATCTGCATGATTTAGTCCAATACTGAGACACGATATAAAAGAGGTATTAAGTAAATACCATTCATTTTACTAGTGAAGATACTCATTATCATAAATATAGTGTACTTGAATGCTTAGGATCATACATAAATCTTTGCACCGTTGAACAAGTGAATGCTCCATTAGGTGTACGTATTCTCTAACATATTTTTCCACATGTTTATTTTCTTCTATATGGAACTCAAGCATAGCAATTGTCTTTTCAGAGTCATGGGTTCCGATCATCTATTAGTAATTTAGGCTCACAAAACTATGATTATATAGTCAATACCTAAAATAATGAGTCATTTTTTAGTAACTGTGGATAAAGAAGACATGTAACTACAATGCCATAACAACCATCATGTAACTTATAGAATAAAAGTTCATTAAAATAAATAACATACGACTTTGAGATCTAGTTAAACATAACAGAGCCGATTACAATTAAACAAGACTATCCTAATTTCTATGTTTACCTCATGCCTACCATCATTTACATCAAAAGGTAGCAGTATATTGTAAATAAAACAAAGGCAATTAATCTAACAATAAATTACTCTACATGTCATTACCTAAATAGAGGAGTTGTGCTATCTAAAAGCTGCATCCATTTTGCAACGCAAGCTAAGGACCTATTGAGATACACCACATGAACTAAAAATAACAAAATGTAAAGAATTATGCAACTATGTATTGCATATTAATAATTCAGATTGAGTGCATGTGAAAACCCCAGTTTTTTAGGAGTCTGTGATCTTCAGCTATTGCAAGCAAAATGTAAAGTCTTTTTATGGGCAAAAAGCAAAATTATCACCTAACCTCCCTTATTTTAAAGTTTCACCTAGCACTCTACAATACGAATAAACAACTCATGGAATACAACACCTCCCTATTTACAAGGGAAATAAGAAATATAAAAAATGGTTCATGTAATCTTTTTTGATGAGATATATTATTTTCAGATTTGTGAAGAAGAGAATGATTCTGAGCAAACAACAATGTCAATTCATAAGAATCGTTAAAGCCTCTTTTTTATTGTAGTGTATTATGCAATGTGTATACTATAATACTCTCTTGATACTAACATTGTAATTAAAGTTGGTTAATAAAACATAAAGAAAAAAAGGTTCAACAACATGAAATTGTCTACAAAATTCTCTCTATATCTCAATAGAAAGAAGACAAGAGAAGCTCTGTAAGCATTTATGCGAGCCAAGTGCAAATGGGATATAATAATTCAGTATGGTAGGAAAGGTACCAGTTTACCAACAATTATCATCATAGCCACATCCGTAAAATGATCAGTAATTGCAAGAGCCACAAAAATCTAAAACAAATTAAAGGGAGAACACAGAGTTAAATACTAAATTCATTTATTGTCATAATAGTCTCTTCCGTAATCCATCAGCCGCTGAAGTGTATGTGCGGTTCTAGAGGACCCTGAACAAGAAGAGGCAAAGATGCCAGATCTTGACACTGCTGAACCGGAAGAGATTGCTCAGGATGAGTGTTTGGGTAACAAAGCCGAGAATGGTGTAGTCAAAGAGAGAACTCCCGAGGAGAGTGATTTGACTTATAGAAGTGGGGATCTAGAAGAGAAGGTAAACTATGCCAGTGACTGAGGGGGACTTGTTCTGTGATAAAAAAAAATGACTTCAAATAAGAACCTGATTTGCATGCAGTTTAAAACTAGTATCTGTATCATTTTTTTTATAAGTGACACGGCAAGTAGCTATGTATTTGTTGCTACAGATTAAGTTACAGTAGTAACAATATATGTTGTGAGCTCCAAAAAACAAACTAAATTTGAAATTACCCATATCCTTTTAAATGTTAAAGACCACTCAATTTCAAGTTGCGCTAATTTTTTACCCGAGAAAAGGAGAAGCTGAATCTAAAACTCACTAACTATTTTAATAAAAGAATCTATAGATAACAAAAAGGAAATCGATAATCTCATTCAATAGGAGGGGAAGAACAAAAAATCTGGCATTATCCAATTACACCAATTCTCCCTCTATTATAGTATATTTGTCCAAAATCCAAGTGAATAAGGTAGGGCAACTTATATGAAAACAGTTGGGTAACTTTAATGAAACAACCGAAAAGATAACAATAAAGAAAAAGAGGTAAGGTGGGTTTTTTTTAAAATTCAACACTATATATGAAAGAGGAATGTCAGCAAGAAAGAAGTCAGTAACAACGCTCTCTTGCATAATTAAGAATTGTGTTTCTTTTTCTTACGGCTGCTAACGCAGTACTTATTCCTCTATTCATGAGATATTTTTAATAAATTGTCAATTTAGATAACTTCAATTCTTCAGTTATGAGAGAGCCACCTAGTATATTTTGAAGCTGGTAACATTAAGAGAGCCACCTAGTATAGAATCTTGTGAAGCCCTTTCCATAGCTAATTCCATCTTGATAGGCATTAAAAATCAGTTGCATTTTACATGGTCGAAGTAACTAAGAGTAAATTATGACAAAACCGCTGAGGTGACTCGCACAACCTAAAAATAAATATTTTTTCATGCTGGTTGATATACTAAAAGGATGAACTTAAACTTTGACCCAAATAATAATTTTTTTTGTTGCAAAAACTCAATTGTTCACAGCAATTTAACACAAATAGTCTAGAATATTTCATAGAATATTCTATGTAGGTCTACTCTAGTTTAATGAATTGATACATGATCTACAATGTAACTTGAAATATCTTTTCTTTCTAGCAAGACCTACATAGATACATATAAAATCTCACAGTAAATCACAATCTGCACTTAGCATTAAGCAACTTGGTTATAGAAATAATGAAAACAAACAGAAGTATAACAATTACAAATAGAAAGTACTCTGTCATTATCCAATAATTGAACTATAATCATAAGATTAAGTAAGCAATCATAAGTTCATACCTTACCTCCAATCGCAATATACTCGGCTAGTTAAAAACAATCCATATAAAGCAAAGTAACCAAACAGAAAACATAAGTGCACTTCTAAATTACCTCAAAAGCAATTGTGAAGGTGCTATTGTAAATTCATGTAGCTGAAGGCAAGAAAGAAGAAAAATACAGCAAATTGAGAGGCATTGTGCGATTCGATTGAACCAACAATTATGGGAAAATAGAGTTTCCAATTAATTTTTGCTAAAATTGAAGTATGATAGTCCATTTAGATTTAGGTATTTGGAATTCATCTACTTAATAAATAGATCAAATACTTTACATGTTATATCAATAACGGAAGTTCTTGAGAAATTGAGCTTACCACGATAGTCGGGAGATGATTGTACGAACAACACGGGAACAACGACCGAGGGGACTGTAACTGTATAGATCCATCAATTCAAGGAATTTCTCAAAAGAGAGAGAGAAGAACGAGATTAGTGAGTTGGGCTATACAGTGACGGTAACCTGAGATGGTGGGAGTGGAGGGATAGTTGGGCATGGTGGAGAATTTGGGTTCTTTTGGATTTGGGTGTTTGCAATTCTTTTCGGTGAAATGGGTTAGCGCCTCTTTTTACCCGAAAAAGGAATGGGAGGGAACATGAAATAATAAAAACTTCTTCCGGTGTTATAAAATAAAGACTAAAATAAAGACTGTAAAGTAAAGACAAGTATAGAGAGAAACTGATATATTATTCTGACTTCAAACTTATGTACATAATGAACTGAAAACTACTCTATTTATAGAAGAAAGGAAGCAACTGCGAGACTTTTCAGAAAGCAGCTGCAAGGCTTTTCTTTAGCTGCTTGTAAGCTGTCTGCATGAGCTGCTTGCAACCTGCCTGTTTAATAAAAAACTGCTACAAATCATTTCATTGAGCTGCTTGCAACCTGCCTGCATCAGCTGCTTGTAGATAAA
>AWOL01S0032172.1:0-17586 GCA_000715115.1 Nicotiana otophora
TGTATATAAGAAGGGCAATCAATAATCATATAACTGCGGAATATGAACCTGCCACTTCCAATAGGCCTTATGTCTTTGATCGACTTGGAAAATCAACTATGAGGACTTCTGTATTTGAGAGATTGGGTCCATTAAAGAAGGGGAACAAGTTCCAGAGAAATTATCAAAGGATAAGAACACCCGCTTTGCCCAAAATCCAGAAGATCTCTAAGGACTTCCAAAGTTTGGTTCCTTCTAGAATGAGGCGACAAAAAAACTAGTGGTTTCATGTGAAGAGGTACTAAAGATGAAGCCATATATTGTGGTCTACACCAAGAAACGTGATAAAGATGAAGAAAGCGTGAGCCCTTCATATCACGTCACTGTAGAAGGCGGGCAATATATTTCATCTCCAACGAAGGTTGACGAGAAATTGGAGGATATTTCTTGGTGTTACCACATATCTTTCAATGATGGAGACCCTAAAAAAGATGATGATGTGAAAGATGCTCCCATTGAACTTGAAGAAGGGGTGAAGACAACGATTGATGCCTTAAAAGAAGTTAACCTTTGTACATATAAAGAACCAAGGCCCACTTACCTAAGTGTTTTACTAGCAATCGATGAAGAAAGCACTTATATCGAGTTACTCAAGGAGTACAAGGATATATTTGCTTGGAGTTACAAAGAGATGCGTGGCTTGGACCCTAAAGTAGAAGTCCATCACCTTGCAGTCAAGAATAGTGCTCGTCCTGTTAAGCAATCCCAAAGGTGCTTTAGGCCGGACTTGGTTCCCTTGATCGAAAGTGAAGTTAACAAACTCATTGAAGCTGGCATTATTCGTGAAGTTAAATACCCAACATGGGTTTCAAGTATTGCTCCCGTGAGAAAGAAGAATGACCAATTTCGAGTGTGTGTTGACTTTAGGGATCTCAATAATGCATGCCCTAAGGATGAATTTCCGCTTCCTATTCTAGACCTCATGATTGACGCTACCACTGGGTATGAGGCAATGTCATTCATGGATGGTTCATCGGGCTATAACCAAATTCGCATGGCACCAAAAGATGAAGAGCTTATTGCATTTCGCACCCAAAAGGGTATTTATTGCTACAAGGTAATGCTTTTTGGTTTGAAAACTGTTGTTGCTACTTACCAAAGGATATGCAGAATATTTTTGATGACCTTCTCCACAAGAATGTTGAAAGTTATATTGAGGACTTGGTGGGAAAATCGAAAAAGAGGAGAGACCACTTAAAAGACTTGAGAATGGTATTTGAGTTGCTCCAGAGGTACCAATTTAGGATGAATCTATTGAAATGTGACTTTTTGAAGTTACTTCTGGAAAGTTCCTTGGTTTCATTGTCCGGCATAGGGGGATCGAAATTGATCAAGCCAAAGTTGATGCAATTTTGAAAATGGCCGAGCCTCGAGATATTCATGAATTGAAAAGTTTGCAAGTAAAGCTAGCTTATCTTAGGAGATTCATCTCGAATCTATCTAGGAGATGCCAACCATTCAATCTCCTTATGAATAAAGATGTCCCTTTCAAGTGGAACCAAGTGTGTAGCAATGCCTTTGAGAGCATTAAATCCTACTTGATGAAGCCTCCAGTTTTAATAGCCCCAATACCTGGAAAGCTATTGATATTATACATTGTGGCACAAGAAATATCTGTTGGAGCACTGTTGGCCCAAGAAAATATTGAGGGGAAAGAAAACTCTCTTTACTAATTGAGCAGGATGATGACACCCAACGAGCCGAATTATTCGCCTATTGAAAAGTTGTGTTTGGCGCTAGTCTTCTTAATTCAAAAGTTGAAGCCCTACTTTCAAGCTCTTGTTGTTCGTCTTATTTCTAAAGCAGATCCCATCAAGTTCGTGATGTCAAAACTTGTTCTTAGTTATCGACTAGCGAGATAGTACCTCTAATTTTAACAATTCGAGATTGTGTACGTCCCTCAAAAGGTTGTAAATGGACAAGAATTTGTAGACTTGTTGGCAGATCATCTGATACCTGATGATTGGGAACTAACTAATGAACTACCTGAAGAAGACGCAATGGTTGTTGAAGTACAACCTCCATGGAAGGTGTACTTTGATGGTGCTGCACATCACGGAGGAGCCGGTGCTGGCGTAGTGTTTGTCACTTCTCAAGGGAAGGTTCTGCCCTACTCCTTTATATTGACACAACTCTGCTCCAACAATATTGCTAAATATCAAGCACTAATACTTGGGCTTGAAATGGTTGTCGAAATGAAGCAGTTGCAATTACAAGTCTTTGGAGACTCCTAGTTAGTGGTCAACCAGCTTTTAGGTAGCTACGAGGTCAAGAAACCTGAACTACGCCCTTATCGTAATTATGCTAAAAACTTGATGGGATGGGTTGTGATGTGACTATTCAACATGTACCTAGGAAAGAAAATAAGAAGACGAATGCTTTAGCTGCCCTAGCTTCATTGTTACCCCTGCATGATCAAGTGCAAGTTACTATCTGCCAAAAATGGGTAGTACTGCCGTCAAATGAGGGTGAAAGTGGAGACGATAAACTCGAGCATCTTGTCGTTGTTTCTGAAGATGATAAGGAAGAATGGTGACAACCATTATCGATTACTTGAACTACGGGATACTTCCATAAAATCCGAGGAGAAGGACTGAAATCCGCTGTCGTGCACCTTGTTTCCTTTACTACAAAGATATTCTATACATAAGATCATTTGAGGGAGTACTTTTGTGTTACTTAGGAGAAGATGAAGCACTCTAAGCTTTGCAAGAAGCACATTCTGGGGTATGTGGGTCCCATCAGTCTGAACCAAAGCTCCACTTTCATAGAAAAATGATGGGATATTATTGGCCAACGATGATAAAAGATTGCTTGGACTATGCTCGAAGATGCAACGCTTGTCAATTCCATGCTAATTTTATTCATCAGCCTCCCGAAGTGTTGCACCCAACTATTGCATCCTGGGCGTTTGATGCTTGGAGATTGGATATTGTTGGACCACTGCCAAAGTCCTCTAGTGGGCACCTATACATCTTGGTTACAACTGACTACTTCTCAAAATGGGCTGAAGCTATTGCTCTAAAGGAGGTAAAGAAGGAAAATGTTACAAGTTTTATCCGAGTAAACATAATCTATCGCTTTGGCATTCCTCGTTGCATAATAACGAATAATGGAAAGCCATTCGACAATAGGTTGATGAACAAGAATTGTGATCCCTTTGGCTTCAAGCAACGTAACTCTTTTGTGTATAATGTTTCACCAATGGTCTAGCTGAGGCATTCAATAAGACTCTATGCAACTTGTTAAAGAAAGTTGTCTCCAAATCCAAACGAGATTGGAATGACCATATGGAAGAAGCTTTGTGGACATACAGGACAACTCACTGCACACCAACACAAGCAACCCCTTATTCACTTGTCTATAAAGTCGAAGCCATTTTGCCACTTGAGCGTCAAATACCTTTATTACGATTAGCTATTCAAGAAGGGATCACTAATGAAGAAAATTCTCGACTTTGACTAGCAGAGTTGGAGGCTCTTGATGAGAAGAGGTTGGAATCTCAACAAAGTCTTGAATGTTACCAAGCTCAATTATCTCGCGCCTTCAATAAAAAAGTTCGTCCAAGATCCTTTCAAGTAGGAGATCAAGTCCTTGCCATACGAAGACCTATTATTACCTCCCTTAAAACTATAGGGAAGTTCACTTCAAAATGGAATGGGCCATATGTCGTGCAAGAAGCTTATTCAAGTGGAGCTTACAAGCTGGTTGATGCAGATGGAATAAGAATCGGCCATATCAATGGCATGAGAATCAGTCCTATCAATGGCAAATTCTTAAAGAAGTATTACCCTTGAAGTTGCAACTCTCCTTGACGTACAAGCCTAAATTGTATGTTCCTACACTCCTGGCCCACATGAGTCTAAACTGTGCACGACCCACCAAAAATAAAAAAAAAGGGTCCGCTAGGTTGAAAACCACGGAAGAGGCGGCCTGGCAAAAGTTAGGACATAAAATAATCATTCTGAACTACGGTATGGCTTGATCCTCTTCATCGAGGTACGCAGGCAGCTTAGAATTTCATTCTAAGTTCAGTCGCATGAGTTCAAAAGATACATAGTGTCCCAATCATTATTCGAATGAAGTACGATGGAATGTAATCCATTCAACCATCACTTGAAAATCTAGCTGAGATATTAAAGGGGGCAAGCCGCTAAGGTAAATTGATGTCTTCCATAAAATGATTATAGTCTTTTAGGAGGCTACAAAGTATTTGCATTGAAGTTTGGGGATTCGCTATGTTTTCATGTTTGCATAACCTTCAAGTTTCTTGGTCTTCATATCCGCTCACTTCCCTAAAAAAAGGAAGAGAAGAGAGGCATCAAAAGGGAACACAAGTATAAGAAGAAAGATTACTTGGCACAAAGTTTTAAATTCAGTGAGACTTGAACCTAAGATATTTGTGAGAATGGAGCTCTTGAATATCGATTGATAGCAAGAAAAACGCCTTGTGATCCCGAGGTTTCTATACTAAAATATAAAAGTTTTGGCGAAATCGCGACAATTCAGAACTGTTGGTATATCAAAATCTGATGTTGATTTCGAAATACTATATGAAACTATGCTTAAGGTAAATTTTGGACATGTTTTAGATTTTGAAGTTTGGTTTCCGAAAAATCAAATGGTTCATGATTTCGATATTTTTACACCAAGATACAATATTTTTGGTGAAGCTTCGCAAATTTGAAATTATCAACGTGTCGGAATTTAAAGTTAGTTTCAAAATAATATCTAGGACGATTCTGAAAGTGTTTGATTTCTAATTTTGGATATATCTTAGATTTTGAAGTCTAGTTTTTAAGAAATTAAATAATTTATAATTTCGACGTTTCTACGCCAAGGTACAAATTTTTTATGAGACTGCGCAAATTTAAAACTGACAGCATGGTGAAATATAAAGTTGGTTTCAAAATATAGTCTGGGATGATTCTGAAGGTGCTTAATTACGGATATTGGATATGAGTTAGATGTTAAAGTTTAGTTTCTATGAAATCAAATGGCTCATCGTTGAGATATATACCTCCTACCGCAAAGCTAGAAAGGTGATGAACAATATTATCTTCAAAGAAAAAGTAGGATGTATATTCAAATATAGAGAACTTCGAAACATGAATGATAGCGATGCTTAAAAGAAATCCAAGTTCTATTTTGTGGATGTCAATACATCATGTTAAGCAAGCAAATATTGATATTGAACTGCAAGAAAAGTGGGGGAAAACATCAATGAAAACGTGCAATATAAAGTAAAACAGATGGAGTTTTCATTTTCAAGAATAGTCGCTAGTTAACCAAATGCAAGGAAAAATAAGAGGCAAATAAAATACTCTATCTAGGCTAATCTAGACACAACTTATAATTGACCAAATCTTTAAGGGTGACATCTAAGTGTTATTTCTTTGTCTTCACATCGGCCAAGTCATCAGCACTAGCCAAGGAAACATCAGAACATCTACGGTACTCCTCTTCAGCAGATGAGACTCTAGATTCAATCTCTCCAACCTCTCTCTTGGCATCATCTCATAGAGCTCTTAACTATTTCACCTTCTCTTTGGCCTCTTTGAGAGACTGACTGGTGGCTGACAATTTCTCGACCTTCTCTCTTTATTCAGTCAAGACAAGATCAAGATGTTCCTTGACTTTTCAAAATAACTTTGATTTTTCAACGTCACAACCTTATCAGAAAGAGTTGATCGTGCCGGGTCATATGAAGTGTCAAGCTCAAAGAAAGACGTCAATATGTCTTATAGAGGGGAAATATCCACACCCTTTCCATCCATCTCCTCGAGAATCACTTGGATCTCGAATTGAAGAGAAGAAGCATTGTCTGCAGTAAGGTCAGAGAGTTTGGCATGAATTTTAGCCAGGCATCCAAAATGAAATCCTTGTGAAGAGTCAAGACAACCTTTCTTCCGTCAAAGATAGACATTGTTTGTGCTGATCGTTGGTGAAAATTAGGCTTCGATTTTTGCTCCAAGATTAGGAATGGAAGTCACCTCTAGGTCCGACTTAGATATTGGAAGTGATTTCCTCGAGTTTGGCTTCGCCATGGATTCACTACTACTTTGTGGCTTGCTTTGGTGTGACATTATCGAAATATGAATACCGTTTGGCTGCATAGAAAGGATAGACGGTTAGTGAAGTTACTTGGACATTATAAGATAATATGAAATTTTTAATCATTACCTCTTTGATAGCCGTCAAAAGTCCTTAAAGCACTGCCAATGCTGTCAGTAATCTCGACTACACCCAGACTAGCGTCTCCTTGTTTGTTTGAATATGGCTTCACCCGCTTGAAGTTTTGATCTCCATGACTACTATCACTCTCATTTTGGGATGGGCATTTTTTGGAGGTAGGAACAACGGTGCTTAATAGAAAGGAACCCTTATTGACTTGATGAGCCTGAACAAGTCTCTTCTGTTTTGAATTTCTTTATATGGAGGTCCCTTGATGTCACATGGTACAACCACTTTGGATTTTAAAGTAAGAGGCTTGTCCTCCTTGTTATTCTCTTGAGGCGTGATCTCTAAAGGTGTAGCAGTAACTAGCCCAGCGGTACTCACCAAAGATTGCAAGTGATTTTCAAGGAAGTTTCCATGCACTCTTTCCCACCAAGACTTATAATTGGACGAGACATACTTCTTCATCTTGGGCATAATAGGGGAAAATGTGGCCTTTGACCTATTTTTAGACAATACACAAATTCGTAAAAGCTTCAAGCCTTTTTCTAAAGAGGACTCAAGAAAATCTTGATCCAAGCAACCAGGGATGTCTTGATAAAAACCGAATTGACGACTGAAGCGATAAGGGCTAGAAGGCTCCACGATAAAGGTCGATCCATTTCTCAAAAGAAGGTAATTCGAGCAAATACCCATAAAATAATTTGACTCGGACTCTTCCGCATTGCTATCATCACGATAATATTACGGTTGAGAATTACTTGGCATTGTGAAAGTCCATGCAGCACTTTCTCCTCCATGAATATGTTTTCTCGCGTCTTCATTCCCAAAGTATCTCCCAGTTCCCTCACCTGAATATATGGCCATCAGAGGAGTAGCCGGCGTATTTGTTAGAGAAAAATGAGTCTTGAAGTAACAGGCCAATCAACCATACACATAATGAATTGGAAAGTAAACTCTAGAAGGATCGAGTGGTGAGCTATTTGAAATTATGTTTAAGCCCCTGTAGATACTAGCTAAGACTGGAACGACGAGGTTAATTCTTTGCCCACATGCTAGAAGGCCTGCAATCTTAAAAGTCACAGGTCGAATGAAGTCGCCTTCTTTTGTAGGGAACACAAAGACACATAACCAGCATGATAGAAAAGCATCCAAGTATACTTCGTCTTTCTTGTCGCTTATAATGCCAAGTTTAACAAATGGTACATCTTCAACTTCCAACCAATTGACTATTTTATCTATAGCTTCGGTAGGGTTACATGTTGATTTGGGACGAGCTGACTTCTTTTCTTTTCTCGCTGGGGGTTGTTCATACTTTACAATCTTTTTGCATCAAAACTCTATCCATTTTCTTACAGGGACGTCATGACTTTTAGTGTTTCCCTCTCGGAGTTGGTGATATGCATCAAACAATTACTGACAAGCTTGTGGAAGGAATATTTTATCCTTGTCATAAGCACCTGTAAATTCTAGAGTAACTGGAATAACTTCATCATAAGGAGACCTCATTAAAGGAAGACCCAAATAGTGCATAAATCCCAAAGAGATATGGATAACTCTCCAACAGAGGTGAGCAACATGTTTGTAAGAGGACACCAAGTCTCGTAAAAAGCTTGCATGATACTTGTAGAATGATCATAAGTAAATAATGAAGCATAAACAATATCATAAATATTGGTGGCCCTCAATGTTCGATGACTCCTACTAAGGATATCTTGAGTCCACTCCCAATAGCCAGAAACATAATGAAATTTGCCACTAAAAGTTAAGGAATTACTCCAGTGTACTTCTCCTATGAGGATTCGTCGACCTAAGCATAGGAAAGAACTTGCCACATTCTTAACTTTGTGATTATGGGAACGAAGAGTCCATGTCTTGAATTTACGTTTGGTATTTTCAAAAGTCCAGTCTACCAAGAGAAATGAATTTTGCAAGGGTGGCTACGAAGCTGCATATAAGTCGGTCATTGGTGTATCAACCAGCAATCTTATCTCCGTTTTACTATTCATGCGCTCTAAAATTTCAAGATACTAGGACGTGGAGGAAAAAGGATGTTGAGTCTCTAAAGTAAACCATATTCAAGCTGCATGAAAAATAATTATTAATACCTAAGTCAAAAGGAAAGAGTAACAATCATAATCTTGAAAGAGAGCATTGATATGTAATGTTTTTTTAAAAAGGGGTATCCATGTCAGAGTTTTTCTTTTTTTGCGAACTTTTAAAGGTATTCGTCTTGGACTTTTAAAAATTTTTGTTGCGAACTTTTAAAGGTGTTCGTCTCTAACTTTTAAATGCATCCGAATTTTTAAGGTTTTTGTTTCGAACCTTTAAAAGGCGTATGTCTCAAATTTTTAATCTTGAACTTTTAAGGGTGTTCGCGGCAAATTTTTAAGGGTTCTCACTAACAACTTTTAAAGATTCGTACTAGCTTTTAAGGATCTTTGCCACAAATGCCTTCGTCGCATGCTTTTAAAGGTTTTTACCACAAACTTTTAAAGATCTTCACTATAAACTTTTAAAGATCTTAACCACAAGCTTTTAAGCGCGAACTTTTATAAGTCTTCGCCACAAACTTTTAGTCCTCATCACAAACTTTTAAGGAACTTTTAAAGGCATCTCGAATTTTTTTAAATTCTTGACAAATATGGATTCAAGCAAGTTTGGGAATTGAAGATTGATGCTTAATAAACATGGAAGCATGAGGCTTATATAGATTTCGAAGGTGGTTGTTGAGGACAAACTGCCGATGGGGGATACTATAGTCTGTCTCCTAATTGAATTGGGTTGGCAGTGGCGGTGACACAAGCTCCTAGTCGTCTAAACAAATAGGGAACTTTATATAATTGTCACGGTTTAAAAGAAATATAACAAATCCTTAGCATGAAATCCAATATTACAGTTGTGGCAGGAAAATATTTATATTTGTAGCACATAGTTCCATTAAAATAGAAATATTAATTATTAATCCCTAAATATAAGCAATTTGAATGGAAAGTCAATAATGTTTTGTACAAAAATTATGCCTTTTTTTCTCTTTATCTATTAGCTTTCTTTTTTTTTTCTTCGTCTTCTTAATTTTGTTTTCTGCCGAAACAATATATTTTCTAAATTTGTTCCATTCGTTTTCTTTTTAATTATCTTTCTTAAGTTTTTCTCTTCCTTCTTTCTTCCTTTCTTAACATAAAGATCTTACTTCGATAATAATATATATTAATATATACAAAACGTATATATAAAAAATATACATTGAATTAACACATATAAAATATACAAAAAATATACATAAAAATACATCTTCAATTAAGATGACACTTAGATATGTGAAATATATATAAAAAAAATATATCCTAAATTTAATTAAGATGGCATATAAATATACAAAAAAATATACATAAAAAATATATCATGAATTAAAATGGCACTTGACATATAAAATATATTTGAAATATACATTAAACATACATCTTAAAATAAGATGGCACTTCACAAATAAATATACAACAATTATATATATATAAATACATTTTGAATTAAAGTGATACTTGATATACAAAGTATAAAAGACGTATAAATCAATACATCTTGAATTTAGGTGGCATTCACATATGCATCAGATTTTCAAAAATGGTGTGAAGAAGATGAATGTTGGAAAGGAAAAATGGAGATGGACAAAAAAAGTACTTCATGTGATTAGTGAGTCAGTTAACTTATTAAATGTTGAGCTTAATTTTTATAATATACTAATAATTAAAAAAAATACTCTTTATGAAATAAATAATAAATAATAGTTAAAAAAGGATAAGCGCGTAAAAAAAAACCAAACAAATATGATTGTTGTGAAATCACAATTGTAAATGGAGATGGAGTAGACTGAGAATTGTCAACTGGAAAGAAGTGCGTATAAGGAGATTACGTGAAGAAAGTGAGATTGAACTGTCTAAACTTATGTTTAATCATTACAGGTGGTGGCAATATTTTCTAGTTTAAAAAAAATTGCAATTTTAAGTACTAAAACTTTTAACAGTTGTATGGCATACTTGAAATTTGTATGTCTTTTTATCATGCTCTAAATTACATGGATAAAATGCCATTTTCCTTGAAAAAGGATGTTATAATTTTCGCGGTAACTTCAAGCCTAATCTTAGGGGCTCGCCAACCTACACCTCAATAAGCCTTGAAGTGGGGCATTTGTAAGCATTTAAATTTTATTAGATTTAAATCAATAAAATTACTTGGATTATATTTTAAATTCAAGATAAGTTAGTCCAAATAAATATTATGGGCTAATATAATTTGGTTAATTATTTAAGTTCAATAAATACAGATTTAATAAATAAATACATTGGCTTAGCCCATTCGGTTGGGCTATAAATGATGAGCCCACTTCATTAGGCCCAAGATATCATCTTTCTAGAGGCCAGTTTGGTGCCACGTGTGAAGTGACGTGGCACGCCAAGTCAAACGGAAGAGCCAATAGGATCATGACACGTGTTAAAATGAAAAGGCATGCCAAGTAAAACTAAAAGGCCAATGAAATCGCGCCACATGTGCAAGTGACATATTCTGGCCAATCAAATACGGCCTTGTCGCGCTTAATCTGATTGGTCGGAAAGAGTTTATCCTCATCATAACTCTTCTCTTCCACAACTATAAATAGGGGTCTTCATAATTCAGAAAAGACACCAGAAGTTATAACAAGAATCAAGAGAGAGCTCGTGGATCAAACGCTGTAGATTTCTCTAAAAGCTACAAGCATTCAAGTGTTCTAAGGATTCAAAGATCAAGACGAAGATTCAAGAACAAGTTGCAAGCACTTGGATTAAAAAAAATACACCAAGATAAGATCAGACCCCAAGCACTTGGATTAAAATAAAATAAAATTCAAGACTAAGCTCGAAGGCTCTTTTATTTACAACTGGAAAGAAGAATTAG
This sequence comes from Nicotiana otophora, assembly GCA_000715115.1. Lineage (NCBI taxonomy): Eukaryota > Viridiplantae > Streptophyta > Magnoliopsida > Solanales > Solanaceae > Nicotiana > Nicotiana otophora. Next base: position 11,149 of record AWOL01S0032172.1, read on the forward strand.
AGGATTCATAGAGATTGTAATACTCATATTGTTTGAAATAAAATATTACGATTGTTGCAATACTTTTCGATCTTGATTTTATTTTCTTGATGCAAATTTATTGTCTACATATTCTACATATTTTTAAATTTTAGTAATTATTTCCAAATTTGGTGAGAAATGGTGAAATTTGGTGAGAAATGGAGTTGATTTGACGTGATACGGACGTCCAGTTGAGAAAATAGAAATTTTAAAGTGTATTGAGAATTTCATTTGATTTGGTGCTAAATTTAGAGTTGTAGGTGTTATTTTGGCGATTTGATCACGCGAGCAGGTCCGTATGATATTTTTAGACTTGTGTGCATGTTTGGTTTGGAGCTCCGAGGGCTCGGGTGAGTTTCGGATAGGCCACGGGATGTTTTGGACTTGGGAAAAATTTGATTTTCTGCAGATTCTGCTGTCTGTCATATCCTTCTTTGCGTTCGCGAAGGTCCTCTCGCGAACGCGAAGAGTAACCTGATGAGGCTGAGACTTCTTCTTCGCGAACGCGAAGTGACGGGGGATTTACCCTTCGCGAACGTGAAGCATGTGGGGACCTGGGGGGGAGGGGGGTTGGTCGTTCCTTCATCGCGAACGCGAGCCATTCCTCGCGAACGCGAAGGCCAGGGGAGTAATAATCGCGAGCATGAGCTGGGTCTCGCGAACACGAAGGCTTGGCAGTCAGTAACCTTCGCGAACGTGATGCGCACTGTCGCCTAGTGCATAAAACAGAATCAAACACGGGTTTAAGCCATTTCTTCAATATGTTTCAAGAACCAAATGGGTAGAGGCGATTTTCAAGAATCATTTTCTTCCTTAAAGTGTTGGTAAGTGATTCTAAATCATTTTCATTCAATTACCCATTACATTCCTTGAATTATCAACCAAAAATCTAGAGTTTTCATGGTAGAATTAGGGGTTAGGGTAGAAACTAGAAATTTCGAAAATTTGGGAATTTAGACCTCGATTTGAGGTTGGATTCCAAAACTAATTACATATTCAGGCTCAGGGGTGAATGGGTAAAAGGATTTTGGTCCGAACCTCGGATTTTGACCAAGCAGGCATGGGGTCGATTTTTCGACTTTTTGGAGGAAAATTTGGGAAATTTAATTTATGCAATATAATTGATTCCTTTAGCAATATTTGATATTATTTAGTCATTTTTGAATAGATACAAGTGGTTTGGAGGTGAATTCCAAAGGAAAAGCTGTGATTGAGAATTAAGTGGCCTTTAGAGCGAGGTAAGTGTTGTGTCTAACCCTGACTTGAGGGAATTAGGAACCTAAAATTACTTGCTAAGTAAAATCCATGTGAGCGGCGTATATGTGAGGTGACGAGTACTTATGAGCCGCCAATTTACCTGTTTTTCATGTTTCTCTATTTTTCTTATATTGTCGTTTCCTATGTCAAATTGCTACGTGTTATGCTAGTGTTGTTCAGTTTATCGTTCTTATCATGTTTACGGATTTTTTAGTGATAATGATGTTTTTATTTCAAAGTTGAGATTGATATTATGGAAACAAATAATGAAGTAAGGTGTGTACTTGTTATTCTATCTCCATGTTGTTATTTATGCATTGTATTATGGTAAAGGAGAGTGTTAATGTACGAAGGGTGATGCCGTACCATATTGTGAGTGTTAATACACGAAGGGTGATGTCGTGCCATATTGTGAGTGTTAATGCACAAAGGGTGATGTCATGCCATATTGTGAGTGTTAATGCACGAAGGGTGATGCCGTTCCATATTGTGAGTGTTAATGAACGAATTGTGATGCTGTGCCATATTGTGAGTGTTAATGCACGAAGGGTGATGTCGTGCCATGATATGAGAGTAAAAGCACGAAGGGTAATGTCGTGTTGTTTCTATTAATTTTATGGTGAGATTGAGAGTAACAGCACAAAGGGTGATGCCGTGCATTTTTCCTTACTTTATTCATTATTCATGTTGATCCATAGTATATTGACTGCTCCGGTGATCATTCTGTTGTAGTTCTTATCTTGTATTCCCCTCAGTATGTTCCCCTCCCGACATTTCCTGTTTAGTTCTTCACTTCTATTATTTCTATTTACACTGTTAAATTGTACATGTTGATTTGTAGGTGCCTTGCCTTAGTCTCGTCACTTCTTCGTCGAGGTTAGGCTCGACACTTACCAGTACATGGGATCGGTTGTACTGATACTGCATTCTGCACTTTCTGTGCAGATTTTGATACCGGCTCGGGTTGATCGAGATTTGCTATTGGTCCGCTATCCGGAGACTCAAGGTAGATCTGTCGGCGTTCACAGACCTTGAAGTCCCCGTCTATCTTTTATGTCCTACTTTTTTCTTTCATTCAGACAATTGTATTTCTTTCAAACTTTTACTTGTAGCAAATTCTAGAATACTCATGAATTGTGACTCCAAATCCGGGTGGTAGTAATTAATACAGTTTTATGATATTTCGCACTTATTATATTTCATCTTAGTTAATTATTGTTATTTGTTGAATGGAAATAAGGAATTGGTTAATGATTCTCTAATGTTGGCTTGCCTGTCAAGTGAAATGTTATGCACCATCACGGTCCTGTTGGTGGAAAATTTCAGGTCGTGACAGTTGGTATCAGAGCACTAGGTTACATAGGTCTCATGAGTCACGAGCAAGCTTAGTAGAGTCTGAAGAATCGGTACGGAGACGTCTGTACTTATCTCTCAGAGGCTATGGAGTTTAGGAACAATATCACATCTTTCATTCCTTATCGTGTGGCATTGATTTTGCTTGAAACCTATATCTCACATTCCTTTGTATCTACTCATGTATGACATTGCGCACTCAGTATCAGTTATGCGTCGACGGTTCGTGATGTCGTAGATGAACTACGAGGGAGCCAGAGATGCTTAAACATTGCCTCAACGTGTGGCTTCTGACTGAAGATACGGAAGAGATCACCCAGTGAATAATGTGGGGGGTGCAACGTACCTTGGCATCTGGTTGATTTATGCGAGTTGTGAAGGTTAATATTGTGGACCATCGGACGCGGTGAACTATGACTTCGCGCCGAATGGGGGAGTCCACTATCAATGAATGGATTGCGAGTCATGTGTTATATCAGTTTTGGCCTAAAATTTACACATGCTTAAGGCCTGATATTTTGTAGAGGATAAGGTTGGTACTTGCAGTATGTCCGCCTACTTAATAATCCTATACTTCAGTACCAAAGGAGTTAGATAAACAACTTTAAATTTACAGAAGATCTACTCAGTGTGGACGTCACAGTTGCGGATTTTGGGATGCTTCGGAGGAAGTATAGTGGTTGACGAGATTCTGGACTATGTGGTTCGTGCCAAGATTTATCTGTATGGAGCTCTACTTTTGTGATCATTGTATATAAATAGGGGTAAAGTTTACCCCAAAGAAGAATCGAAGAGTATGTTAAGAAATGGGTCAGCTCAACAGTGTTGAGTCAGCATAACAAAAGAAGAAATTGGCCTTGGGAGAGATAATTCTCCACAGGTGTTTGTGGTAATCTTAGAAGAGGGCAGACCATCCAATACAACACCGCCCACTTGGCTTGGTTCTCAGAGATACTTTTGAAAGAATTTGTTTCCCGGACTCTCCGTAATACATGGCGCATAGGGTTTGAACAATTGCGTCAAGTCACCATAACGGTGTCATAATATGCCATCAGGTTCAATAAGTTAGCCCGTCATATTCCTACTTTGCTTTCTACAGCCAGAGAGCGAGTCCACAGACTTATTAAAGGACTTAATTATGATCGTAAAATTTTGTGACCCGGGAGCTACAGACTGATACTTCATTTCCACTAGTAATAGAAATTGCCAAGATATTAGAACGTGTTCGGGATGAAAAAAAAGGAAACTAAGGAGACCAAGACGTCTCGAGGTTCTGGGGGATTCAGTGGATTCTACTCTGCGAGTATAAATCATTATGGCGGGGGCTCGGGTAGTCGGCCAGCCCAGTTCGCACATCGGATTAATCGAGGTGCTCCAGTAAGTTCTTTTAATGCACCACTGACATGAGCTTCCTACAATGGTTATCCCAGTTATCTGGCACAAACTCAATATGAGCAGTCAAACCCGCAAAGGGGTTGTTATGAATACGGCGATACTAGGCACATCATGAGAAAATTATCCCAAACTTGGGAGAGGCATATTTCATCAAAGCACTTAGGCTACATGCCCCATTGCAGTTACTACACCATCCACACGATCAGTTAAGGGTGGAGGACATGCGGGTAGAAGGCGTCCTAGAGGTGGAGACCCAGCCGTTGTTATATTTGTTTTATGGTATGGTGGAGGTCGTTACATCAGATGGTGTCAGTTATAGGTACGACCTCAATTTAAAATAAAGGAATAATTTACTTAACTTGATTCAGTTCTGAGTATCAAGACGAGTCCTCTTATTGTGCTCCACTTATGAGTGAGCTTCGTAATTCTATAATTTAGGTATGTGTTTAATTCTGTTGGGAGGTTTTATGGAGATAGCTACACCTATCATTCCATGATGGACTCTAATAAGATCTGTGAGGCTAAAGGTGCCTTTCTGGTACTTATTTCGGTATGTTTTTATGTATTTTCGGATAATTAATTACAAATTATGAATTATATGCCCTACCGGTGTGGGGTTCATTATGTGTTGTGATTTTGTCTAACGAAAGTTATTTAAAATAAGAAAATAGAAAGTTTTGATTGGCAAGATGTGCATATTACTTATGATTCAGAATTGAGGCTGAGGTCCTCGTATTTTAAAATAAATTGATATTTTTAAACCGGGCTATGAGCTGCGGTGGAAGTTATATAAGGACGAGATCCTTGTGATAAAAATTCTTGTGTTTAAATTCTCCCTTGTGAAAATTAAATTTGTACTATAGTACTAATAGGGAGCCATGCCTGCTAGGCTTATTTGAAAATATTTTATATGAAATTCTCTGTGCATACTTGCCAAATTCGTGTTGTAATTATTGAGTTATAACCTACGAGATAGGTGCCCGCCCAAGTGGTGTTAAATGTGACTCGTTAATTTGGGTAAATAATTATGAGGTCTGGTTACCATCAGTTGAAGATTAGGGTATTTGATGTCCCTAAGACAGCTTTTCGGACTCGGTATGGGCATTATGAGTTTCTAGTTATGTCATTTGGGCTGACAAATGCCCTAGCAACATTCATGGATTTGATGAACCGGGTGTTCAAACCCTACTTGGATTCTTTTGTGGTTATATTCATTGATGATGTCATGATTTACTCCAGCAGTCGAGAGGAGCATGGGCAGTATCTTCGAAGTGTGCTTCAGAGTTTGAAGAATAATCAGTTATATGCCAAATTTTCAAAATGTGAGTTTTGGTTAGACTCAGTTGCCTTTTGGGGGGCATGTTGTATCGGCAGAAGGCATAAAGGTAAATCCTAAGAAGATTTAGGCTGTTCAGAATTGGCCTAGACATACTTCAGTTACAGAGATCCGGAGTTTCCTGGGTTTAGCAGGTTATTATCGTCGGTTCGTTGAAGGGTTTTCATCTATAGCAAGCCCAACCCAGAAAGGTGTCCCATTTAGATGGTTAGACGAGTGTGAGATGAGCTTTCAGAAGCTCAAGACCGCTTTGACTACGGTGCCAGTGTTGGTATTACCCACAGGTTCAGGATCATATACGGTATATTGTGACGCATCTCACATTGGGCTCGGTGCAGTATTAATGTAAGATGGCAAGGTAATTGCACATGCGTCGCTGCAGTTAAAAGTTCACGAGAAGAATTATCTTGTTCATGACTTAGAATTGGCAGCCATTGTTCATGCGCTGAAGATTTGGAGGCATTACCTCTACGGTGTCTCGTGTGAGGTATTTACTGATCATCGTAGCCTTCAGTATCTGTTCAAACAAAAGGATCTTAATTTGAGGCAGAGAAGATGGTTGGAGTTGTTGAAAGACTATGATATCACCATTTTGTATCACCCCGGAAAGGCCAATGTGGTGGCCGATGCTTTGAGTAGAAAGGCTGTGAGTATGGGCAGTCTTGCGTATATTCCGGTTGGTGAGAGGCTATTAGCTGCAGATGTTCAGACTTTGGCTAATCAGTTCGTGAGGTTAAATGTTTCAGAACCCAGTTGGATTCTAGCTTGCACAGTCGCTCTGTCTTCTTTATATGAGCGCATCAGAGAGAGGCAGTATGATGATCCTCATTTACTTATCCTTAAGGACACGGTGCGGCGCGGTGTTGCCAAACAGGTTGTTGTGGGGGAAGATGGGGTTCCACGAATGCAGGGTCGTATTTATGTGCCTAATGTAGATGGGCTTCATGAATTAATTCTTGAAGAAGCACACAGTTACAGGTAATCTATTCATCCAGGTACCGCCAAAATGTATCAAGATTTGCGGCAACATTATTGGTGGAGGAGAATGAAAAAGGATAAAGTTGCATATGTAGCTC
>AWOL01S0032181.1:1063-22289 GCA_000715115.1 Nicotiana otophora
TTCGAACTCGAAGTAATGTAGCCCGTAGGCTTAATGGTCGAGTGAGTGATTTCTCCAACTCGATATGATGTAGCACGTAGGCTTATTAGTCGAGTGAGTAATTCGAACTCGAAGTAATGTTGCCTGTAGGCTTAGTAGTCGAGTGAGTGATTCGAACTCGAGGTAATGTAGCCCGTAGGCTTAATCGAGTGAGTGCTTGCTCGAACTCGAAGTAATGTAGCCCATAGGCTTAATGGTCGAGTAAGAGTGTGCTCGAACTCGACACAAGAGTAGACCGTAGGCTTAGTAGTCGAGTGAGTGATTCGAGCTCGAGGTAATGTAGCTTGTAGCCTTAATCGAGTGAGTGCTTGCTCGAACTCGAAGATTTACCTTAATCCTGTTTGCATAATAAATCTTGAAATAGAGGAATATTTCTTGGATATAAGATATCGGTAAAATACTTTCTTTATAAGTCATTATACATGTGTTCATGTTTTGTGTTCAGGGCTCGGGCCAACTATATGAGCATGGTTCGTTTTGACCATTTGGCTCTTACAATGTTTCCTATCGAAACCCTGTTGTTATGAAGTAACTTTCTTGCATCGAACTTGATATATTTGAGGGCTAATTCCCCCCAGTATTCAAGTTCGATTATAAAGAGGCCTCGGATATTGTCGAATTGTTTCTAAGTTAGCACGATCAACGGTTGCCTCATTAAAAACCTTGCCGAAAAACCTGTCTGGGATAAAATCGGTCTAAGGGAAAATGAGTGCAACGCGGGCTTTCGGACCTAGGGCTTCATATTGAAGGATCCATCCTTGCTCCTGATCGGACTCTTGCAAGGGTTAGTTTCGAAATATAAACGAATATGGGAGGGTCGTACCTTAGCAGTAGTATCATTTTAGGTGCGATACATTCCAATTTCTTGATAGTTGTTTGCCGTTTATAAAACCGAGCTTGTAGGATCCGTTTCCGGTGTTTTTAAGAACCTGATATGGTCCTTCCCAGTTTGGACCCAGTTTTCCTTCATTAGGATTTCGGTACTGAGGGTGACTTTCCTTAGCACTAACTCCCCGAGTTTAAAATGGCGAAGCTTGGTTCTTCGATTATAGTATCTTTCGATCCGATGCTTTTGGGCGGCCAATTGGATGAGAGTGGTTTCTCATTTTTCATCCAATAATTCGAGGCTAGTATTCATAGCCTCGTGATTTGACTCTTCTGTTGTATATCAAAACCTGGCACTGGGTTCTCCGACTTCGACTGGAATCAAGGCTTCGGAGCCATATACTAAGGAGAATGTGGTTGCCCCCGTACTGGACTTTGATGTTGTTCGATACGCCCAAAGAACTTCGGGTAGGATTTCTCTCCATTTTCCCTTAGCGTCGTTCAACCTTTTCTTTAGATTTTGAATGATAGTTTTGTTCGTCGATTCGGCCTGTCTGTTCCTACTAGGGTGATACGGTGTTGATAATATCCTTTTTATCTTATGGTCTTCGAGGAATTTTGTCACTTTGCTGTCGACAAATTGTTTCCCATTATCACACACTATTTCGGCGGGTATCCCAAATCGGCATACGATATGATCCCAGATAAAGTCTATAACCTCTTTCTCTCTAACTTTTTTGAAAACCTGAGCTTCAACCCATTTAGAAAATTAGTCAGTCATAAATAAAATGAACTTAGCTTTACCTGGGGCCGATGGAAAAGGGCCGACGATATCCATTCCCCATTTAATGAATGGCCATGGGGATAGGACTGAGTGAAGTTGCTCTCCGGAATGATGGAACATCGGTGCAAACCTTTGTCATTTGTCACATTTTCGAACAAACTCCTTTGCATCTTTGTCCATATCGATCCAATAATATCCTGCTCTGATTATTTTTCGGACTAATGAATCGGTACCAGAATGATTTCCACAAGTACCCTCGTGAATCTCACGTAGGACGTAATCGATGTCCCCTGGTCCTAAGCATACTGCCAATGGTCCATCGAATGTCCTTCGGTATAATGTTCCATCTGCAGTCAATATGAACCGAGCAGCTTTGGTTCGTAGGGCCATCGAATGTTTAGGGTCTTGGGAGCTTTCCATTCTCTAAGTATTCAATATACTTATTCATCCAATCCTAGGTTAAGCTTGTAGAGTTTATCTCGGCGTGACCTTCCTCGATCACAGATCTCGAGAGTTAAACGACAGTCCCCGAACTGATCTCATCTTCCCCGACCGATGATCCCAAATTTGCAAGTGCATCGGCCTCACTGTTTTATTCTCGGGGTACATGCTGTAAGGTCCATTCTTTGAAATGGTGCAAAGTTACCTACAGTTTGTCCAAATACCTTTGCATTCTATCTTCTCGAACTTGAAGGTTTTGTTTACTTGATTTACCACCAGCAAAGAATCATACTTGGCTTCAATGACTTCTGCTCCCAAGCTTTTAGCTAGCTCGAGACCTACAATCATGGCCTCATACTCGGCCTCGTTGTTAGTCAACCTAGTAGTTTTGATAGATTGCCTAATAGTGTTACCCGTTGGCGGCTTTAAAACAATGCCTAGCCCGAACCCCTTCACGTTCGAAGCCCCTTCCGTGAAAAGGGTCCATACCCCGATGATGTACCTGATTTCAATAAGAGTTCTTTTTCAACTTCGGGTACGAGGGTCGGCGTGAAATCGGCCATGAAGTCCGCTAAAATTTGAGACTTGATGGCTGTACGGGGTTGATATTCGATATCATACCCACTGAGTTCGATGACTCATTTGGCCAATCGGCCTGATAGTTCGGGCTTATTTAAAATATTACAAAATGGGTAAGTGGTTAATATGCATATGGGGTGACATTGAAAGTACGGGCTTAACTTTCTAGAGGCGCTTATCAGTGCAAGTGCCAATTTTTCTAAGTGTGGATATCTAGTTTCTGCTTCTCCTAAGGTTCGACTTACATAATAAACGGAAAATTGCGTACCTTGCTCTTCTCAAACTAGGATATCACTTTCCACAATTTTCAATACTGCCAAGTACAAGCAAAGTTTTTCGTCTATTTTTTGAGTATGAAGTAGTGGTGGGCTCGATAGATATTGCTTTAATTCCTCTAATGCCTGTTGGCATTCTGGGGTCCAAGCGAAATCGTTCTTCTTTTTGAGTAGAGAGAAAAATCTGTAACTTCGATCTGATAACCTTGAAATGAATCGGCCTAAGGCAGCAATCCGTCCCATTAGCCTCTGCACGACTTGTATACTATCCACGATGGCGATGTCTTCGATGGACTTGATTTTATCGGGGTTAATCTCGATCCCCCGATTTGATACCATGAAGCCGAGGAACTTACCCAAACCGACCCCGAAAGCACATTTCTCGGGGTTGAGCTTCTTATTGTATTTCCTTAAAATCTCGAATGTTTCCTATAAATGAGCCAAATGGTCCTCTGTATGCAGGGACTTAACTAGTCTGTCATCAATATAAACCTCCATTGATTTACTTATTTGTTCCTCGAACATTTTATTTACTAGGCGTTGGTAAATAGCTCCTACATTTCTTTAGCCCTAAGGGCATCACATTATAACAATATGTTCCATACTTGGTGACAAATGAAGTCTTTTCCTGGTCTTCCGGGTTTATTTAGATTTGATTATACCTGGAATAAGCATCGAGAAATGTAAGGACCTCATGGCCGGCCATAGCAGCGATCATGCGATCGATGTTGGGCAGCGGAAAAGAATCTTTGGGGCATGCCTTGTTTAAATCCTTATAATCTACACACATTCTAAGTTTGTTCCCTTTTTTAGGGACTACAACTACATTGGCTAACCATTCGGGATATTTCACCTCCCGGATAGACCCTATTTTGAGAAGTTTAGTTACCTCGTCCTTTATGAATGCGTGCTTTACCTAGGACTTGGGTCTTCTTTTTTGCTTCACCGGTTTGAACCTAGGGTCCAGGCTTAGCCGATGCGTCGTTATATCCGGTGGGATCCCTGTTATATCTAAATAGGACCAAGCAAAACAATCTACGTTATCGATAAGAAATTGAATAAGCCTTTTCCTGAGTTCGGGGGTTAATCCCATTCCCAGGTATACCTTTTGTTCGGGAAAATGCTCGATTAGTATGATATGCTCCAATTCTTCAATCATTTATTGGGTAGCATCGGAATCATCGGGAAGCACGAAGGATTGAGGGATCCTTTGACCATCATCTTCATCGATCTTCTGATTTTCTGGTTGGGTTAAAGCTGATGTCTGTGATTGCTATTTGGCATCTCGTTCCCCTTTTGAGTCCGATCCCTTTATTGATGAAGGTGAGTATATCGGATTCGCTTCCTCAATGGCAAACATTTCTCTTGCGGCGGGTTATTCTCCGTACACTATTTTGACTCCCCTCGAAATTGGGAATTTAAGAACCTGGTGTAGGGTCGAAGGTACAACTCTCATGTTGTGGATCCATGGCCTTCCAAAAAGGGCGTTGTACCTCATGTCTCCTTCGATTACGTGGAACTTCATTTCTTGGATGGTCCCAGCCACGTTTATCGGCAGAATTATCTCGCCTTTGGTGGTTTCACATGCCATATTGAATCCGTTTAGAACCAGGGTTACGGGTACGACCTGGTCCTATAGACCGAGTTGTTCTACAACCTTCGATCTAATAATATTGGCCGAGCTACCTGGATCAACTAACACACGCTTAACTTTAGTTTTATTCATAAGTACGGATATTACCAGTGCATCGTTATGAGGTTGTATGACTCTTTCTGCATTTTCATCATTGAAGGACAAAGTTCTTATGGGTGCGTAATCCTGAGTTCGAGGTTACTTTTCTCTCATAATTGATGTCTTAGTGCATTTAAGCACCGTCCCTTGAGGGGTATCGACGCCGTCGATGATTATGTGGATGACTTGTTGTGGTTCTTCTTGTTTGTTTTGTTTGCCGAAATTCCTATTTTTGAAATGGTTCTTCGCCCTATCGCTTAAAAATTCTCGAAGGTTCCCTTTATTGAATAATCGGGCTCCCTCCTCTCTTAGTTGCCTGCAATCTTCCATTTTGTGGCCATGGGTACCATGATATTCGCACATTTGATTAGGATTCCTCTAGGCAGGATCAGTCTGCATGGGTCGAGGCCATTTAGTGTTTTTAATGCGTCCGATAGCCGACACGATGGCTGATGCATCGATGTAGAAGTTATACTCCGATAACCATGGTGCTTCCTTAGATCCGGTAGGCCTGTTGAACCCACTTCTGTTCATCAGCCCCCGAGACCCTTGACCTCGATCACTTTTTTTGTTGCTTTGTCCGGGGTTACGTCTCGATTCATTGATTCTGTGGTTTCTATTATACGGTCGGTATCGGTCCCTGATCGGACCTTGTTCTCGATTGATATTACTTCGAGCAGTGGGTTCAGACCCAATTGATCATCTTCAACTCTAATTTTTGATTGGTACTGATTGTGCATGTCGACCCAAGTGATAGTTGGGTACTCGATCAGGTTATGCTTCAATCGCCATGAAGCCGTCGAACTTCGTTCGTTCAAACCTTGAGTGAAAGCCTGAACAGCCTAATTGTCTGTGACTGGTGTCAGATCCATTCGTTCCATTTGAAAACGAGATACGAACTCATTTAGCATTGCGTTATCCTTTTGTCTTACCTTGAACAGGTCCAACTCCCCGGTCTCGACTTTTATGGCCCCGATGTGTGCTTTTACGACGGAATCTGCAAGCATAGCAAAAGAATCTACAGAATTAGATGGCAAATTATGATACCATATCATTTCTCCCTTTGACAGGGTTTCACCGAATTTCTTCAATAATACGGATTCGATCTCATCATCCTCTAGATCGTTCCCTTTGATGGCACATGTGTATGAGGTGACATGTTCGTTGGGGTTGGTAGTTCCATTATATTTAGGAATCTCGGGCATGAAAAACTTCTTTAGGATCGGTTTAGGAGCCGCGCTTGGGGGGAAAGGCTTTTGTATGAATTGTTTAGAATCTAAGCCCTTCAATATTGGTGGTGCCCCCGGGATCTGATCAACCCTGGAGTTGTATATTTCCACCTTTTTGTCGTTTGCTTCGATCCTCCTTTCTCGCGATTCTATTCGTTTGGTCAGTTCTTTGAACATCTTAGCGATTTCGGGATTAGTCCCCGACTCTTGCTCATTTGATTTCACTATAGTTGGTTCCGTTGTATGGGCGATTTCTCGGGATTGACTGGGCTCCGACCTGCTCTGTATCTGGGTTTGACTCTGCAACTGAGCTATCACTGCCTGTTGAGCTTGCAACATTTTGAAAATCATACGCAAGCTGACGCCGTTTTCCTCGACATTATGGGTATCTCGAGCTGCAGATCGAGTGCTACCATGTATGCTAATTTCAGGTTCAGAATGTAGGTTCGCCTCAATGGCCACATGTGAATTAATGTCTATCGGCACTTCGATTCGAGCTCCAACGGCATTTACAAGCGGACTTTCGGTACTTTGTATCAAGTTGTTGTTCTCATCTTGAAGACCAACTTCATTGTCGATAGACAAGGCCATTTAATTGATAGTTTAGTCGTTGCTGATCCTAAATCAAAGACACTTCCGGAAACAAGCGCAAAATGGCGTATGTTTTCAGATTCGTATCAAATAACCACTGTTATCCTTAACCCCACAGTGGGCGCCAAACTGTTTACCCGAAAAATGGATAATGTTAAATTTATACGTAGTTCTAAGGATATGTAGTATAACTTAACACAAATCGTAAGGATAAATTGGAAGTAGCAAATACGGATTATAAAGAATGAAAAATACACAAGGTTGGAAAGAAGATGATTTAAGGACTAAGCAAGATGAATCAATCTATGAAGCCCAAAAGAATAACCCTTCAATATAGGAGTGCATGGTTTTTTAGTTACAATATAAGCAAAAGCTTGGTCCTTATAGAAATAATAACCATCCCCTTTATAGTAGAGGGATCTTACTTTTAGATATAATTAAAAATACATAGTGGGAGACCCATGATAAATAAGCTTTTCCATAATTCCTGCCAGGATTCTCTCCTCTAGTAGGATTGCAACGGCTCTTGTCTATGAGCTCGATATTGACTCGAGCTCTCGGTCTTGACCCGAGCTCTCGATCTTGACTTGAGCTCGATTCTGACTCGGATCCTTGTATTGATTCGGGGTCAGTGTAGGTCGGTCTCTGCCTCATAAGCTCGATAACTTCACTTTGCATCATAGTTCGACTTGGATTCGAGCTCGACATTGATCGATCCCTCGGGCTCGAAGCTTGGTGACCTGACTTCGGACCTCAACCTGATACTATGAAGACGCTTCTCCGATCCAATGTATTTCCATTTAAACCAGTTCGTATGAAGGACTAAACGGTTTTTACCGTATACATTGTGTGTTCCTCATTTCAAAGCGCCGTTGATATTTTTACAACTCCTTTGGTTCTCACTTGTTAATTAATTTTATAACAATATCATGTCTGGGATCAACAACCAGCCAATCGATCTTCCTCAGCAAGTGGATCAAACACTACCAAGTGGAGGAACTCCGTATAATCAGAGCCACGGGAATAAACCACGCTTACACAGGGAGATTTTCCCCCAAAGATGCTCTAGTAGGGGTGGAGAGTAGCTCGGATTAGAAGAAACAATGAAGAATTTCATAGCCTAGAAACATGCGTGAAACAATCAGATTGGAGAAGTATTGATGGCTTTAACTAGCAGCGTAAATACCAAAACACTGGCAGTACCATACTACGAATCAATTCTACAAGGGAGAATCAAAACATATGAACTAACCACAAGGATCTCATCCTAATATAACCCCATCGCCGCACGTAGTCTGGTTCAAACATATCAAACCACATGAAAATGTGAGGATTCCATCCTCAGTTCTGAATCACAAGTAAAATACACATCATACCAACTGAACCCTTCCACTAATTCAATTTTGCAAAACAAAATTACAACATGTAACGAACTCCTCATACCGATAGAGCATCTAAATCACAAATCATAACAAAACCATCCAGAAATCACATCAAAGCCTACTGTAATGATAACAGAAAGTCACTTCTAGTCTCATAGCTCTCAATAGTGCAAAACACAAAACAATAGACGCGGGATACCACTAAAGAATCTCCCAACAGCGGTAAACACATAAGTAGAGTACAAAATCACAAAACTCACCCATATGTGAAGCAAGATACGAGGACTCACCCCGATACGCAGAACCAAATCAAAACAAGAATGATGCTCCTCTTTAACAAATCGAAACCATACCCGTAACGACACCATCTGGTGCAGCGGCCTCATCCCTACCATAGAAAGTATATCAACAGGCCGGGTCTCCCTCTCTAGGGCACCCTCTACCCGCCTGTCCTACACCCCTAACTAGCTGTGCAGATGGAGTAGCAACTGGAATAGATCCCGTAGCCTGCGTGCTATGATGAAATCCGCCCCTCCCGAGTCTGGGACAATCTCTCATGATGTGCCTAGTATCACTACACTCATAAAAACTCCTCTGTGGGTGTGTCTGCTCATACTGAGTCTTTGTCGAATAACTAGAATAACTGTCATAGGAACCCCGTGCCGGTGGTGTACTAAAAGAACTAACTAGAGCACCACGAGTAGTCTGAAGTGCGTATTGGACTGGCCGACTGCCCGAGCCTCCACCATGATAGGTCATAGCTGAAGAGTAGAATCAACTGAACCCTCCAGAAACTCGAGACCTCTTGGTCTCCTTATCCTCCCTCTCCTCACCTCGAATATGCTCTAACATCCTGGAAATTCTCACCACCTGCTGAAATGGAGTATCAGTTTGCAAATCCCGAGCCATGCTAAATCTAAGATCATAACTGAACCCCTCATTGAATCTGCAGACTCGCTCTATAACTGTAGGAACCAAAGTAGGTGCATGACGGGATAACTCATTGAACCTGATGGCATACTCTGATACCATCATGGTGTCCTCGCGTAGTTGCTCAAACTCTGTACGCTACATATCTCGGAGGGTCTGGGGAACAAACCCCCTAAAAACATCTCTAAAAACTGATCTTAAGTGGGTGGTGCTGCATCGGCTGGTCTACCTTCCTCATAAACATGCCACCACTGATACGCTGCTCCTGATAGCTGAAATGTAGTAAAAGCAACTTCGCTCACCTCCATAATACCCATGGTGCGGAGAATACAGTGACACTTCTCTAAAAATCCCTGTTCATCCTTGGTAGCTGTGCCACTAAAAGTAGGTGGACTATACTTTTTAAACTTCTCAATCCTCTTCTACTCCTCCTCTGAAGTCCCTGGCCTGACCTCAGGCTGAACAGGAATAACAGGTTGTACCGGCACCACAAGCGGAACCTGACCAATTGAGCCTGCTGCTCTGGAGTACGGGCGGTGGGAGTCTGAGCTCCTCCCCCAATATGAAAAGTAGTTGGTGCAACGGAGATCAATCTCACCTGAGCTAATGTACCAAACACGCTCAGGAACTGTGCTAAAGTCTCCTGACGTCCAGAGGTAACAACAGGCGCCTCCGGTGCCTGTCCCCCAACTGGATCTACTGGCGACTCCTCAACTACTGCTCTGACAGGAGCTCTAGCTGCGGCGCGTTCCCCTCCATGGCTTCTACCTCAGCCCTAGCCTCTCGCGGCTCTAGTAGGGGGCGTGGGTGTCTTCTCAGCTAACCCGGTAGCATGTGTCCTCACCATATGTGAGAGAATAGAGATACAAAGGATCAAACTTCGAAATTATCAAATCCACACGACAGGAATGAAAGAAGTGGAATTTTCCTAATAGTTTTGTAGCCTCTCGAAGATAAGTACAGGCGTCTCCGTATCGATCCGCAAGACTCTATTAAACTTGCTCGTAACTCGTAAAACCTATGAACCTAGAGCTCTGATACCAACTTGTCACGACTCAAAAACTCACCGCATGCGTCGTGATGGCACCTAGTCTCTAAGACTAGGTAGGCCGATTACTAACAACCATTAGGCAAATTTTTAACAATGATAATTTGAAACAGAGTCTTATATGAATACCGCAACAAAAGCGTAATAAGCCTACACGGCAATAATCATAACAACCTCCCAAGATTTGGTAATACATAGTCACGAACTCTAGCTAAGTACATGGGAAGATCTCAAAGATCCAAATACAATATTGTTCAAATAACAAGCTGACAGTACAATGAAAGGAAATAACTCCAAGGGACTACGACGACCAAGCAACTCTACCTTGAATCCTCGCGACTAATATGCTAACTCTGTCCTAGTCCGATATCTCTAATACCTGGCTCTACACAAAAATATGTAGAAGTATAGTATGAGTGCACTAAGGTCGGTACCCAATAAATATCAAGGGTTTTAAGTATCAAGATTAACCTCGGTGGAGTAGTGATGAGGTACAAGTAGAGAAACTCACTAGACAAAACAACTTGTGCAGTATATAAGTATAAAGCTAATAATGAAAGTAGAAATCAATAAATGGCAACAAGAATCAACAAGTGATATAAACAGTAAAGCATTAAGAACACCGTGAAGTATCGTTAAAACCATATAAGAAACACAAAGGACAACCGATTAATCAAGCCATTCTAACACAAATTTCACAACGAAATTACTCTGTGATACCTCATCTCATAATGATAAGTCACGAGTATCAACCCACTATCTTATGCTCATGGCACCTTGTGCCTACATTTCAAATCACAACCGCACGGACAACTCACGTGCCAATATCGCAATCCGACCGGCATGATCACAGGCTCACATTCACAATCCGCCAGGCATGGTCACATGCTCACAATTACAATCCGCCCGGCATGGTCACATGCTCACAATTACAATCCGCCCGGCATGGTCACACGTTCACAATCATAATTCGCCCGGCATGGTCACATGCTCATAATAACAATCCACCCGCCGTAGTCACAGGCTCAATATCAACATGAAACTGATAATACAAAAAATACATGAGCATGATTAATAAATGTCAAGTTTCATACTCCTAAGCTAGTATAAGTGGCATGCTACGATGTATGCTTGTGCGAGTGTACTAATGTAGCCCAAGTTAATAAGTAATATCAAAGACATCAAGTAGCTCATCAAATCAACACAACAAATCACGTAAGGTGTATGACATACACAAGGAAAATTACACCATCACACGAAAAGCACCAACACAATGTCCCCAAGCCATCACACATCATCCCTGGCATTGCCACCCTTATCTCTCCGATAACCACCCTTATCGCTCCGTCTAAACAATAATACAATAGCCACCTATATCATTCCGTACATTTAACAACTATGAGATGCCATCCTTATGCCCCACATAACAACAACGGTGAAATGGCATCCTTATACTCCGCATAATAATAACCAAACCACACAACAATGCACATGTGCTAACATCACAACAACATGACATATCAACTCGTATCACAAGTGCCCATAGGCCATAACCTTTCCAAAGATCCAACAATATCAATATTTTCATAACAAATAGCCCACGGCTCAACACAATGTGTATAAAATCTCAATAACAACAAAATGAACGGGAAAATAACTCAACAAGGAACAAATGCTTCTCCCACACAAAGTTAGGCAAGATACTCACCTCAAAGAAGCTAAATTGTTACTCTAAAATGACCTTCTCGTATGAAACAACCTCCGTATGGCTCAACTCTAGCCAAAATAATTTAATATCATAAATACAAATAATAAAAAATAATTCCGAATAATAAAGCTTCGATCTTCAATAAAAACTAAAAAGTCAACCCAAAAAGTCAACCACGGGCTTGCACCTCCGAACTCGACAAAATTTATAAAATCCGAACACCCATTCCGATACGAGTCCAACCATATCAAAATTATCCAATTCCGACATCAAATCAGCCTTCAAAATCCTCATTTTACCTTTTTGAAAGTTTATACAAAATACTCATTTTCTCCCATTCAAATTAATAATTTAATGTTAAAATAAATATAGAATCACTAAATATAATTAAATTTGGATAAAGAACGCTTACCCCAATCCAAAGTGTGAAAATTCCCCAAAATCGCCCAAATCCGAGCTCCATAGCTCAAAATATGATAAAATGACCAAGACCTTCGAAATAGAGTACTTTAAACACTGCTCGAGAGGTACCCTTCATGATCACCGTCACCAACTTCGCGATCACAATTCAAAAATTTTCCAGCACAAATTTTACCCTTGGCGATAGCGGCCATTTCCGCGCGATCACGATGAACGAATTCCCATTACCCTTCCCAAAATCTTCTCAGACAGTCTGTTGTGTAATAGCCATAAGATTTTGTACAAAATTCCAAATGTCAAACGGTTTGATTTTCTAAAAACTAGACTTAAAAAACTACAACTTTTATTTTTGGATGATCTCCAAATTTCTTTATAGATTCCAAGATATAAGCTTCCAAAGTCGGTTAGTGACAGTAGAATTTCCTCTACACGATCGCGAAAATGCTTCCGCGATCGCGATTCATAGTGCCCAAACAGCAAATTTGCTCTTCACAAACACGACCCAAAGTCTGCAATCGCGATGCATACCCTTGTGGCCAAAAATTAGCAATTAAAAATGACATATAAATGGTCTGAAACCACCCTGAAACTCACCCGAGCCCCTCGGGACCCCGTCCGAACATACCAACAAGTTCCGTAACATAACGCGGACCTGCTCGAGGCATCAAATCACATCAAAATTATGAATCGCACCACAAATCGAACTTAATGAACTTATGAACTTTTAACTTCTACAACTCACGCCGAATCATATCAAATCAACCTGGAATAACCTCAAATTTTTCATGTAAGTCCCAAATGACATAACGGAGCTATTCCAATACTCTGAATCGCAATCCAAGACCGATATTCAAAGAGTCAATCCCGGTCACGCCTCTCAAACTTCTAAACCTTCAACTTTCCAATTTTCGTTAAAATGCATCAAATCACCTACGGACCTCCAGATCAATATCCGGGCATACGCCTCAGTCCAAAATCACCATACGAAACTATTGGAATCATTAAAACACCATTCTAGAGTCGTCTACATAAAAGTCAAACTTTGATCAACTCTTACCGCTTAAGCTTCTAAGACACGAATCATCCGAAAACCGAACTCACCACACACAGAAGTCATAATACATAACACGAAGCTACTCGAGACCTTAAGCCACCGAACAAGATGCTATTTCTCAAAACGACCGGTCGGGTCATTACAGAGGCTTATACGTGGAGTTCAGTGTCACGATCCGGAATTCCCACCCTCGGGACTATTATAGTGCCTAACATTTCACTTGCTAGGCAAGCCAACATTAGCTATGTCTATTAACCATTTTTAACAATTTCCAAACTAAATGACAATAATTAAACTAGATAGTTTGAAATAAGACAATAAGCTAATAAGTGACGATATCCAAATACCAATCCCGGAATTGGTGTCACGAATACATGAGCGTCTAGAATACTACAGATAATGGTCTGAAATAAAGATAACTGTCTGAATCAAAATAAACAACTAAAATGAAGTAGAAAGGGACTTCAGGGCTGCGGACGTCGTGCAACTATACCTCAAGTATCCACTGATAGCTGGACCCGAGCAAGTCTACTGAGCGCCGCTAGACCAACTCAATATCTGCACAAGAAGTACAAAGTGTAGTATGAGTACAACCAACCCCATGTACTCTGTAAGTGCCGAGTCTAACCTCAACGAAGTAGTGACAAGGCTAAGGCGAGTCACTTACAATAACCTGTACGCAATAATAAAAATAACAGCAAAAAAGACAGGAATGGAAATAAAGCAGTTAATTCATAATAGCGAACTCACAGTCTAACTACCAGAGAGCCCAGAATATCAAGTCATATAAACTTAACTCAAATACCGAGGCAAATCCAACAGTCACAACCAAATATAACGTTATAAAATCCGTTGTGGTGCGCAACCCAATCCCACCATATCATCATCTGTCAATATCATAATCCGTCCTTATTCTGCCATTTCAATTCATTACCTTTTAAATCTCCGTTGCGGTGTGCAACCCACTCCCCCAAACAATTTTATTCAACAATAGCATTTCAACAACCAAAATTTATAAAAAGTTCTACATCAAGAGAGTAATTGTACAAAGTAATGGAGAATGACATGATAATCAAAGAATCTCGAATAACTCGGATGTCTCAACTTTACCAACTCAATGGTATCTACCAATTAACAACTCATACAAATGAAACTACATTATTGAAGGCAACAAATGATACGAAACTATAAGACAAGCAAGGCATAAGACGGTTTAGATATGCAAGAAAAGGAAATAGAGACAAGTAGCAAACAAGCATGGAATTATGGAAGGAATGGACAATTTAATATAAGGAATACTAAATGGCAAGTAGCAAATGTGACATGGAAGTCAAATAAGCATGTAGCAATTAAGGCATGAAACAAGGTATACTGTGAAGCAACAAAGACAAGGAAACAAGTAATGTAACGACGCATATACACTCGTTACCTTGCATGTACGCCGTTTCACATATGATTCACACAACATGTAGTTCAAGGGTTCCTAATTCCCTCAAATCAAGGTTAGACCCAAGACTTACCTCACTCCGCAATTCAAGCAATCAATCAATCACGGCCTTTCCTTTTGAACAAGCCTCCGAACTAACCAAATCTATCAAATTATTGACCAAATAATTCAAAATAGGAATTAGAAACTACCGACAAAAGAAAGATGTTCAATTTAGATCATTTTTGAAAAAGTCGACAAAAGTCAACCCCCGGGCTCGCTTGGTCAAAATCGAGATTCGGACCAAAACCCGATTATCCTTTCACCCCTGAGCCCGGTTATGTGATTTGTTTTGAAATCCGACCTCAATTCGAGGTCTAAATCTCAATTTTACAAAAATTTCCAATTCTACCCAAATCCCCAATTTCTACCATGAAAATCCTAAATTTGATATTGAAATCTCATGAAATGTAATAGGTAATTGAAAAGAAACGGATTAAAGTCACTTACCAATGAATTTAGGAAGAAAAGTCTTTTGAAAAATCGCCTCTAGGGTGTTTAGGGTTGAGAGATTGTGAGAAATGAGCTAAGTCCCGTTTTCCCCCTCTTTTATCCAGCTGCAGATGTCGCAATTGCGATATTTTATTCGCAATTGCGAACATCGCAAAAGCGAGAAAGGGATCGCAAAAGCGAACACTATCTCAGACTCACATAGGCCGCAAATGCGACATTTGGTTCGCAAATGCGAAAACACAACCTTCGCAAAAGCGGACCAATCCTTCGGAAATGTGAAGGTTACCTAGGAACACACTGAGTCGCAAATGCGACTCTGTCTTTCGCAAAAGCATCAACTGCTCGTTCACAAATGCGAGACTCCCCAATAAAGCCCATGATCACAAATGTGAACACTTGTTTGCAACGAGGCTCGCAATTGTGAGCCATACCTCACAAATGCGAGATCTGCAGACTACACCAGCAACAGAGAAGGCATCAGCTATCTCCAAAGTCCAAAATCAATTAGTAGCCTATCCGAAACTCACCCGAGCTCCTTGGGCTCCAAACCAAACATGCACACAAGTGTAATAACATCATACGAACTTGCTCGCGCAATTAAATCACCAAAATAACATCTAACTCTACAAAAAACGAATGAACTTTCAAAGTGAAACTCAAGAACACTAGAATCACGTTTAAGCGTCCGAATCATGTTAAATCAAAAACATTCCAGATTAGGACATGGACTGTGCACGTATTTTGAGAAACGCTAAACGGGCTAACCGAGGTCTCGAAACATGGGAATAGAGGTTAAATCTCAAAATGACCTATCGAGTCATCACATTTATTTTTTGGAGGCTTACGCTCCAAGCGTCCGATTGTGTGTCCAAAACACGTTTAACACTCAATGCTCAATGTTTGGGACTCGCCCAACAGTTCCTACACAAATCACGTGTCGAATTTCCTAAATAGCACTATTGATGCTTAGGATTCTTTAACTAAGTAAGGATTAAACTTCTACTCATTTATAGGAGTATGAAGATTGAGAATAACTCAAATAACGAGCCATGGAATTATATCTGTACTAAGTGAGAACATCGTGAGGGCGAATATCAATTAATATTTTTTCAGAAAATAAATCGGCAAAATTTGTATCTTCACTTACTATTGGTCTTCATGTCTTAGTTCTATATCTCTCAAAATTATCAACTTCTATTATTTTGCTATTAAAATTAATTTTGTATTTACTCATGAAGGAGTAATATTTTAAATTGTAGTACTAATAAATTTTCTTAATTATTTACGTCTAGTGAGCTAAAATATGCATTTTGATAAAAAACTATAAAACTATAATTTTTAAATGTCTAAAACTTAAAGCGTTATACTATTGCTTGTATCACATCGTAACTTTATTTAACACTATTATGGAGGTTACGGAATACCTTCACAAAAAACCGCCACAACAAGAATAATTTTGGGGAGGGTGAAACAAACGTCACAAATTGAATCTATAATGGGGCCTTTTACACCCCACACTTAAACCGCCATAAAAAGAATTATTTTGTGGGGTTGACACAAACACCACAAAATAAATGTATACTCGGGGTTTCTTATGACCCCCATTATGGCCACAATTTAGCAATTGTTTTGTAGTGTCATAGCTTACACTACCAGGGTCAAAAGAAATGACTTAACAAAGTGGGAAATGAATTAGTACTCGTCAAAAAGTTCGAAACAACGCTCACAAAAGGAGCGTTACCCTGCTACTTTCTTTTACCCAAAACTCAATTAGTTCATTTGATGAGCTTGCAGATACCTTCGTCACACCAGAGCTCCAAAGGTGAAATAATAACTTTCATATACCCGTTTATTGAACTTCAAGCAAATATTGTCCAAACGGGATGCGAATTAGTCTTTTAAAAGGCAAAGCTGTCCAACTACATGCTTTGCGTATCATGCAACAGAATGGGAACCCCAAGACATAAGGTGTACGTTCCATGAATCTTTTTAGTTTTAAAAATAAAATTAACACGTCAAATAGATTAAATATAAAAAGTTATACAAGAACGTAATCAAAGTTGTGTAAGATCAAAGGAACGACGTGAAGAAAAATCGATTTATCTATTCATTAATAACAATAATATAACTACATCTTATGTCATGAATTTCTTAGTTATAACTCATATAGTCATATTACATAAGTTATAATCAGATACTTAAATAAAGATTTAAAGATTAAAAATTTTGGGCCACTAAGAGTGGAGTGGCTAATGTGTAATAGCGCACGTATGAACATTCTTAGAGTATATCTAAGGCTAGTTTAAAAAAAGTAGGTATAAGTTAAATGACAATATACAATTAAGGCACACCGTAAGATTTTTTGGAAAAAAAAGAAACAAAAGAGAAATTCAAAATTTGAAAAGCCAAAAATAGGAATTTTGGCAAGGTGTGACAACGTTACATAATTACAAACCCTAGTTATAGATATTGGTACCGATAGCCAATAAATGTATATCATAACAACAATATGAATATCAAAATATATATCAAAACTTTATTTTTCTTCTTTGTGTATATTACAATATATATCAAAATGTTATTTTCCTTTGTATATATCCAAGTGTATAATACATATTGTTTGTATATCATAGTATATAACATATCAAAATAATATCTATACCAAAATGTATATCATACTTTTATTTTCTTCTACTTTTTGTGTGTGTGTGTGTGTGTGTGTGTGTGTGTGTGTGTGTGTGTGTGTGTGTATATATATATATATATTTATTTTCCTTTTTTGTATATCAAAATTAATTTTTCTTCTGCGTATGTCTCATTGTATAACACATAATTTCTTGCGGATATATATAAATATGCTAAATTTATTTTCCTTCTTGGTATATCTCGTTCATAAACAGATCTAAGATTTGATAGTTACGGAAGCCATTGTATTTAACGTATATTAGTAGTCAAGGAGGTTGAATTAGAGTATACGTTTGGTGGGTTTTCTCTATTTTAAATTAATTCGGTTCTATTCGATCTATTTTGAATAAATTCGATTTGCGGTAAAGGATTTTTTTGGTGCATAACTATGATGACCCTATAGGTCATCTTATGTTTTAAAACCTAATTCTATGATCCGAAGCCTTAAAAATCTCATTTTATTCTCCTCGAGCTGCGTGCGCAATCCGAGTGTATTTTCGAAAAGCTTTTATGTTAAAAACTGTGAAAAATATAAATTTTTGGTTTGAAAAATATTTGAGTTGACTTTGGTCAATGTTTTGAGTAAAAGAACCCGGATCTATATTTTGACGGTCCCAGTAGGTCCGTATCGTAATTTGGGACCTGAGCGTATGCCCGGACTCGAATTCTGAGGTCCCTAGCTCGAGATATAGAATTTTGATGAAAAAATAAAAAGTTTAAAAGTTTAATGATTTTAAGAATTGACTGATATTTGGTTTTGTTGATACCGGGTCCGTATTTTAGTTTCAGAGCCCGGTACAGGTCCACTATTATATTTATGACTTATCTGTCGAATTTGGTGAGAAACGGAGTTGATGTGACGTGATTCAGAGTTCGGTTGTGAAAATAGAGGTTTTAAAGTTTTCTTAAAAATTTCATTTGATTTGGTGTCCGATTCATAGTTCTAAGCATTATTTTGGTGTTTTGATCGCGCGAACTAGTTCGTATGATATTCTAGGATTTGTGTGCATGTTTGGTTTGGAGCCCTGAGGGCTCGGGTAAGTTTCGGATAGGCTACGAGGTGATTTGGACTTGGAAAAATCGGATGTTTTGCCTCAGCTGATATCTGGTGTGTTCTTCTTCGCGTTCGCGAAGGTACTCTCGCGAACACGAAGAGTGAACTAGACCGGGGAAGATTTTCTTCATCGCGATCGCGGTAGATGGGTCGCGAACGCGAAGCAATGAGGGCCTTACCCTTCGCGAACGCGACCAGCTTCTCGCGAATGCGAAGCTTAAGGGAACTGGGGGTGGGGGCACTCGTTCTTCTACGCGAACACGAGCACTGGCTCGCGAATGTGTAGGCCAGGGGGGGACAGCCTTCGCAAACGCGAAGAGGAACTCGCGAACACGAAAGTCTTTTGGGCTGCTGCACATCGCGAACGCAGCAGGCCTTTCGTGAATGCGAAGAAGGCCTGACGCCCAGACCTTAAAACAGTCCCAATTACGGGATTTTGCCATTCTTTCTAAAATTTTAAAACTAGAAGACTTAGAGGCGATTTCCTAAAAGCTTTTCTTCCCCAATTTGTTGGTAAGTGATTCTAACCTACTTTCTTTCAATTACCCATTACATTTCATGAGTTTTCAACCTAAAATCTAGGATTGTTATGGTGAAAATTGGGGGATTAGGTAGAATTAGGGATTTTTGCATGATTGGAATTTAGACCTCGAATTGAGGTCGGATATCGAAATAAATTATATAATCAGGCTCGGGGGTGAATGGGTGAATGGATTTTAGTCCGAACCTCGAGTTTTGACCAAGAGAGCCCGAGGTTGATATTTGACTTTTTGGGGGAAAGTTTGGGTAATCTAAATTTATAAACTGTAATTGATTTCTTTAGCAATATTTGATATTATTGAGTCGTTTGTGGATAGATACGAGTGATTTGGAGGTGAATGCAAGAGGAAAAGCAATAATTGAGCATTGAATGGCCTTTGGAGTGAGATAAGTGTTGTGTCTAACCTTGACTTGAGGGAATATGACTTGTTTGTCTATTTGCTACATGTTTAAATGTTGGGGAACAACGTATATGTAAGGTGACTTATGCGTTATAGTCGAGTTAAAGCATGCAGGCAGGGCTTGGTTGCTTGCAATTATAGCTTTCTTTGTTCATGTTATCCATGTTTAGACTAGTATTGTTAAATTGATCATTCTTATTATGTTTATGGGCCTTCTGGTGATAATTGAGTATTGATTCTGAAGTTGAGGTTGATATTGTGGAATCAAATATTGAAGTAAGGCTTGAACTTGTTATTCTATCTCCCTGTTGTTATTTGTTCATTGCTTTATGGTAAGGGAGAGTGTTAGTACACGGAGGGTGATGCTGTTCCATATTGCGAGTGTTAATACACGGAGGGTGATGCTGTTCCATATTGCGAGTGTTAATACACGAAGGGTGATGCCGTTCCATATTGTAAGTGTTAATGCACGAAGGGTGATGTCGTGCCTTATTGTGCGTGTTAATGCACGAAGGGTGATGCCGTGCCATATTGTGAGTGTTAATGTACGAAGGGTGATGTCGTGCCATGTTATGAGAGTTAATGCACGAAGGGTGATGCCGTGCCATTTCTATTGATCTGATGGTGAGATTAAGAGTAAAAGCACGAAGGGTGATGTCGTGCATTTTTCCTTTACTGTGTTTACTGGTTCTTATTGATTCATAGTACATTGACTGTTCAAGTCACCATTCTGCTGCAGTTCTCTATCTCGTATTTCCCTCAAGATGTTTCCCCTCCTATTAGTACATGTTTAGCTGTTACTGTTATTGTCTTGTACATAAACTGTTATATGCACAGGTTTATTTATGTGGGTGTCTTGTCATAGCCTCGTCAATACTTCGTCGATGTTAGGCTCGACACTTACCAGTATATGGGATCGGTTGTACTGATACTGCACTCTACACTTCTTGTGCAGATTTTGATACCAGTCCTAGCTGATCGTGAGGATTAGCAGCTTGGATTTGCTGTCAGGAGACCCAAGGTAGATCTGCTGGCATTCGCAAACCCTGAAGTCTCTTTCTAGTTTTATCATTTACTGTTTCCTTACTCCAGAACAATGTATTTTTCCTTTTTAGACTCTGTTTGTAGTAAATCATAGTAGCTCGTGAGTTGTGACTCCAGATCCGGGTGGTAATAATTAATGAAGTTTTTATATTATTCAACACTCGCTGTATTTTATTTAGCTTATTTGTTGTTATTTACTCAATTGAATAAGAATTGGCTTAATAACTCTCTAACGTCGGCTTGCCTAGAAAGTGGAATGTTAGGCGCCATCACGGTCCCGATGGTGGGAATTTCGGGTCGTGACATGTTGGTATCAGAGCATTAGGTTGCCTAGGTCTCACAATTCACAAGCATGCTTAGTAGTATCTGGAGGATCGGTACGAAGACGTCTGTGCTTATCTTTCAGAGGCTATGAAGTTTAGGAACAAATTTCACTTCTATTCTTCTCTGTCGTGCGATGTTGTTTTCTCAATACTTATTGAACTCTTCTACTCTTATTCTCTCGTAGATGACGAGAACACGTACC
>AWOL01S0032184.1:0-10415 GCA_000715115.1 Nicotiana otophora
CCCATACATATTGGAACCCTATACAACTCATATGATCTTGAATATCACTTCGGATTTTACTCCACGTTCATTATCCACGGTGGGTGCCACTTCCTTATGGAGTGCATGCAATGTTGTGTGGAGACTTGTTATTACACGACTATTTCCTCTTTAGATCACTGAGCTTAGGTTGAAGCCTTTTTCTTTACTTTCTTTGCTAGTCTTTCATTGTAGTATTTATGGAGGACCCTCCATACTTATATGCTTGTAGGGCTGCTTCTGAACTGATATTTTGACTATCTTCCCAGTGGGACTCTCTTTTATTTCCGTAACACTCCTACGGTACCTTTACTACCCCGACTCCTATCTGAATATTTCTTAAGTATCACAATGTCATATCTGTGAGACTGAATTCCTCGTGTTGGGGTTCACTATGTTCATCTTGCATAATCTGTTGATTTGTCTGTGTCCTCTTGTTTAGCCATAACTAGGCTCTTCTTGGATCAACTACTAACCACTCGTTGGCTCATTCTCATATCAATATTCCGTGTACTCTTTCTTGGTTTATTTCCCTTGCATTAACTTACGTCTCGCACTGGCTCCTTATTTATCAATAACGTCTCGGGCAGAAACCCTTACTTCCTCTCCTTGACGTCGTGTTTGCATAATGTCTTGTAATCGTTGCATGTCTGTAGGACTTGAATGAGTGAAATCTCATCCCTTTCTCATTGTTATCACATTCTCCCTTTACCATTCTGTAGTTACTAAAACCACTTAATTTTGACTTAATGCCACAACTCCATATTCTCCCTTTTATGGGAGTACTAAGAGTTGGAGCTACAATGACCTATCTATAGATGTTTTACCTCTTCATCTTTGGCGTCCTTTCACATCATCGATGACCCTTACTCGCCTTGCAGTAATCCTTCTGTACCAAGGATAACAAAATTCCTTACTCGCGATGGTGACACTTAGTGCAACCGGTACATACAGTCCCTTAAACTTAAATTTACTCACCTTACTTGCTTTAGGGAAGCGTCTTCCTGAATGACCTTTAAAGGGTATTCTTCTGTCGTCTATTCTATTATCGCCGGGACGCAATCATTGAAATTCTCATGATGTCGACCATTATCAAATCATTCAGTCCCTAATTAATGTTTAGTTTATCTTGTTCACCAGCCCATACTTATTTCTATTACTCGAGGGTCTAACTTTTGCTTCTGGTAATCACGTTGGAGTCACGAACCTATTTCTCAAAATGAGGTTATGACTTTATGGCCTATATGTTTTTGTTGTCTCAAGGCATGTCACCTCTCGCCTTTTCCTTCATTTGACTATAAACTTTGTAATACTGTCGTCTTTTGGATCTACCGTTGTGACTCATGTATCATATCTTACTCATAATGCTTTATTAACTTTCTTCTTATTTCCCGCTAACATTATGTCCATCACATTATTCTGAAAACTTCAATAAGACATTTTTTGGCTTTTAGCTCCCCTTTGCTTCATCCAGTGGCTCTTCGGGTTGCTTAACGTTCTCGCTGTACTAGGGACACAAACCATATCAAGGTAATATGTATTCCTTCCAGGCTTTCAGTTCTTATCTTTTGATATTTTTTAATCATGCTAGTATTCACATCTAATTGTAATATTCTAGAGTGAACCATATGGGTGTCTCACAAGGAGGTCTATTAGTACCTTTGTGATATCCTTCGGAAATGTAAACTAACACAAACAATTCATTCCCCATTTTGGGTTACTCTAACCCCAGCCGGATACTAATATCCCGTCCTTTTCTTAAACTACACATGTTAGCTCCCATAGAGCATAATTGAGATAGGTGTGATCAATTGTATATATCTCCGTTATTGTTGAAGGTACTCAAAAGGCTTATATTTCTCTTCCTGAATTGTAGATAATGATCATCTTCATTAACTGGGTACCTCGTACCCTTCTTCACCTTGCTTATTTTACTTGTTGAAATTTGTATCTATCTTCTAAATCTCTCATTGCCTTTCACCATACGGGTGGATAGACATTCTTGCCTTAAAGCTCCTTATGAAGAAGCTTGCACGTCTTAGTATCCACATATTCTGCTGGAGACTTCACAATTACTCATCATAAGCATGATGCAAAATCGAGTTCCTCTGACTCAATTCTTCCACAGCCATATTCAATCCCTTACCAACCGTCTTTCTAGATGTCGCATTGTCATATTAGGAATAAGATAGAGTTTAGGAAATTGAGTTCCTACATTTGAGCTCTACCACATGATCTAGAGTAAGAAGAAAGAGTGACAGTCCTAAATGCCCTGTAGCCTCCTGCTTATAAGTGTGGTGCACGACACACCCATAAACAAGACTCTACTAGACACGGCTTATAGACTCCCTAGGACAGAACTGCTCTGATACCACTTTTGTCACAACCCAAACCGATGGGTCGCGATGGGCACCCGGTACCTTACTCAAACGAGTACCCACGTAACATATCATTCTTATTACTTCATCATATACACGTGACATACGGGCCTAATAGGCCAACATGATCATTTATAAACTCAAAACATAGGCCGACAAGGCCGTACAATCTTTCACGTACACGACATATGTCAACAAGCCTCTAAGAGTACATAATTATCATAAAGGTCGGGACAAAGCCCCGCCATACCAAACCATATACATCTACATCATACTGACCAAACAAGCAACTCCGGACAAATAGAGTGCACCAATATCTTTTGTAGAGCTGATCGCCTACTTGGAGGACTCCTGACCTGTCTATCGAGACCTGCAGGCGTGATACGCAGCGTCCCCCGGCAAAAAGGGACTTTAGTACAAATAATATACCGAGTATGTAAGGAATGAAAATCAGTAAATAATATACATGAGAGAAACATGGAGTAAAAGGCTCGACATGTAGGTCTGCATAGCTCTATGAATCATTTTATTTTTATAACGTCATGCATATACGTATAAATGTCATATCATATATAGGTATATGTGTTCATAACATCATCAAGCCTCTGAGGGCATCCCATCATATCATTGCGGCCACTATGGGCAAATCATCAATATATACCAGCTGATCATATTCACATAGGGAATCACGAATATAGACACCCCTAGTATTTCTATAAATAGAGTCATTTATAGAAGTTGTGCATTTGCTCGTTTTGTTCGTGTCGTATAGATCATGCAAAAAATAAAGAAGGGATAGCCTAAATATACATGGAGTAGGGAAAACTCCGTGTGATATTTTTGAGAAGGTTTACACCGTACTCCCTTAAAATTGCAAAATCTTTGTCTGATCTATTAAAGACCCGTACCCTTGTATGTTAGCTTCAATTTGCCTTCACGTTGGCTTTAAGTAGCGTTTTTGTTGGCTTCACAGCATCTTCTGGCGAGCTCTTTCCTAATCCATAAAAATGATATATATATGAAACCTTTTAATTAGCATAACACGCTGGATCTTGTAGCATTTCTCTCTAAACTTTCACGTTGGATCTTGTAAGATTTCAGAGAAATTTCACGTTGGATCATTGTTATTTCTCTTTTAATGGTATAGAAATGTTATTTTGCTTAACTTTGGAAAGTCCTATACTTTTCCGATAAATAGACCAAGCCATCTTTATGTGAGAGACCAAGCAATCTTTACGTGTAAACAAGTTATCAACTTGTCTAGTGACTCATTTTGTATAATTTTCCACCTTGGCTAAGCTTTTGCCATGTGGCAATCCCAAGAAGACTCTTATCCACTTAATACCATAATTATGTCCACCATTAATCAATTATCCACATAATTAAGGACTATCTCAAATTACTTAAAAGACTACCCACTTTTAACATACCTTATACAGCTTACTATCATAGTCATGTGGTACCTTGTATGGCACTAGCCCATAAATACCGAGTATTTTAGCTCAGGCCGTATTTTATCCCAACAAGTCAAACTTCGACAAACTTCATTTCCTTCGATTTGCCTACCCTCTCACCTTCATGAATTTACTCATCACTTGTTTGAAATAGCATAATGCTTATAATCTCAAAATAATCCCATTCCCGAACTTACGTTAATTAACGTATGATAAAATTTTAACATACGAAAAATGCGGGATGTAATATCTCATTTATGAGCTTTCAGCAATTTACTTATGTCATACTTTTACATACAAAAACATGGGGTGTAACACAAACGACCCATTTTAAAAGCTGGCCGCGACCATCACCTTTGACCCGCCCCGTTTCCTATTTAATCTTGGTCGTTGATCTCAAGTGATCAACGACCCATAATAAACCTCCCCATCTCTTTATATCTTTCACCCCCAAACCCTAAAGACACTTTTCCATTTCTACCGCCTCTACTCCTCTCTTCTTTTTACAAACCCTATCCGTCATTTCACTAAATCCTCTCCAAATACGGCCACTTCGAGGCTCTTGTGAACTATGAAGCACTGGGGGTTTGGGGTTTCCTCCTTCTCCAGTAATCGCAGCTCTCCCTGCGATTTTGAGTTCCTCATTCTTTGTTCACTTCGTTCGCAACTGGTTAGTACTTTATACTCTAGTAATTTTACTTCCCTTTGATTCTGTTTATGTTATGTGCATTAGCATTATTGGTTATGCCACTTTGTGTACAACCCTGCCTGTTTTAATGTCATCCTGTAGTTTCAATTATGTTCTAATCCTGATTTTTGCATAGTTAGTAAGTTGATTCAAGACTTGTTTGATGTTCATTACATCATGTTTAGATTTCTTGGAAACCATGTCATTGCTCAGAGTTGCTTTCTTCTTGTTGAATCCCTTATGCATAAGTTGTTGTTTCTCTGCAAATCATGTGACGACGCTGTCTAAATGCTTAGCCTAATGTACTCTTTCTTGACTTTACTAACCCTTAATGCATGCCTACTGTAGATATCCAACCTGATTGATTGGTCATCTTCATGTTTAAGTGTAACTGGTTACTAAAAGACTGTTGCTTATCATGAATCCTTGACTTAGAATCTCATAGGGAGCAAATGTATGCCCAGAACTTATTGGAATGTGTCTTTGCTGAGTCTTTCATGTACACCTGCAATTTCCCTGGAATCAACTTGTGACTATATGAGTTCTATATGCCAATACTGTTACAATGCCTAGGCAACCTTGTTTCTTTATTTTGGTGTTGTGTGCTCACTGATCGCTTAAGACTCCTAGGGTGAATTCCAATATATTTCTAGTCTATTTCTCCTTATGTCGACTAAAAAAAGTCTCAGCCCTCTTTAGTGATGCATGCTTGCCTTATTTAACTGAAAGTAAGCTTCTTCTCATCTTCCATGAATGCTTACCTGTTGGATTTAAAACCTTTAGGTGGTGATTGGTATTTACCTAAATATTTCACATGTTAAGCTCCGCAAGTTAGTTGTTCTAATTAGGCTCTCATACTAAAGCTGCTAAGGTTGTACATCACCAGTTCTTGTCTATGGCGCTACTAGGTTTTCATGCTCAAACCCCTGCCTAAAGCTCTCTAAGATATTTCTGGATCAAGCTTTGTCTTGAATTAGAATGGTTGCTTGTTACAGTTTTAAGAGTAGCTTTGTTACCTGTATGGCTGAATTTAGCATCCCTTAGCTTAATTATTGGAATAGATTGTGTCTGGTATGTTGGGCCTGCAATTGGTATTGAGGGTTCGAAGTATATTGTCTGCACCTGGAGTTTGGGCCTGTAATTATTTTAAATGATATGTAATAGCTTATAAAACTGAATGATGGGGAAATTAGTGGAAAAGGGTAACGGGTATATTCTATTCATGTATAAAAGGGTACATAACATGTCTATAGGGTCTATGTGCTTTATTTGCTGTTTTTGTTAGCTTGCTTTATTTCTGCACACTCATAGGAATCATGCCTATAGGGATCACATGCACATCACTTAACTTGTCTATGTAACGACACGACCGGTTGTTTTGAGGATTTGCACTTCACTCCGCAGTTTGGGTTTCTGTTTTCAGGTTCTTCGGAATTGATTCGGAAGGATGATTCTAAACTAGGAAGCTTTAAGTTGGAAGAGTTGACCAAGTTTGACGTTTTGTGAATTTGACCCCGTAACGGAGTTTTGATGGTTCCGAAAGGTCCGGATGGTGATTTTGGACTTGGACGTATGCTCGGATTTGCATTTGAATGTTTCTAGAAGGTTTTGGCAAATATTAAAAATTTGAAGGTTTGGAAAGTTTACAAGTTTGACCGAGAGTTGACTTTATTGATATCAGATTCGGATTGTGGTTCCGAGAATTGTAATAGTTTTGTTATTTCATTTTTGGCTTGTGTGCAAAATTTGGGTTCATTCCGGTCGATTTGCTATGTTTTTGCACGGATTATGGAAGTTGAAAAGC
Organism: Nicotiana otophora; assembly: GCA_000715115.1. Classification (NCBI taxonomy): domain Eukaryota; kingdom Viridiplantae; phylum Streptophyta; class Magnoliopsida; order Solanales; family Solanaceae; genus Nicotiana; species Nicotiana otophora. The sequence goes on from AWOL01S0032184.1 coordinate 6,343, forward strand.
TCAAAGTTCATTAAGTTCGATTTGAGGTGCGATTCATCGTATGGATGTTGTTATGCATGATTTGAGGCCTCGAGTAGATCTGTGTTATGTTATGGGACTTGTTGATATATTTGGCCGGGGTCCCGAGTAGCTCGGGTGAGCTTCAGAAGAGTTTCGGACCATTTTATAATTCTTATATGGTTGCTGGTTTTCTGCTGTTACCTGTTGCTCCTGGCATTCTTCGTGATCACGAAGATTTGGCCGCGATCGCAGAAGGTGTTTTGGTTAGTGGAGCTATTTGTTCTTCACGTTCGCGCTTCTGAGGTTGTGTTCATACTAGGTTACAGATTTTAGTCTGCGCGTCCATATCTATGCTTTCGCGTAGTGTTGAGCGAGGGTTGGTCAGTCTATATGGGCCCTTCATCGCGTTCGTAGTGAGTAGTTCGCGATCGCGGAAGTACGGCAGTGTGGTTTATCGAGTTCGCGATGGGTGTTCCGCGAACACATAGTTTAAAGTGTTGCAATGTGAGTTTGTGCTTCGCGACGCATATGTTATCACTGGACAGTGCAGATAAAGTACTTTATTTCGGGGATTTCTGTTATTTTTTCAATTTCGTAGCTACGTAGCTCGGATTGAGGCGATTCTTGAAGCAACTTTCATAATGTGGACTGGGGTAAGTGTTCTCTACTCATTTTTGATTTTATATTATGAATCTATCTTCGTTTTTTTTATTTAATTGAGGGTTCAAAAAGAGGAAAATGGGGGGTTTTAGCCTAAAGTTTCATAATGCGAATGTTTGAGTTTTGAACATCGATTTGGAGTCGGATTTGAGTAAAACTAGTATGGTTGGACACGAAATTGAATGGTTTGTTCGGTTACGAGGTGCGGGCCTAGGTTAGAAGTTTTGCCGATTTTGGGCTTTTGATTAAAGATTCAACATTTATCGATAGGTTTGTTTCCTTTTGCATTATTTGATGTATTTGAGTTGCTTTTGGCTAGTTTTGAGCCATTTGGAAGTCGGTACCCATGAGACAGCATTTTTGGAGCATCGCTTGGCTTGCTCGGTATTGGAATTGGCTTGTTCGAGGGAATGAAACCCCGAATTACGTGCTATGTGATCGGTGGTGAGGTGACGCACATGTTAGGTGACAGGCGTGTGGGCACGCACCGTGTGAATTGTGACTCTATTATTCCTGTGGAGTGTGTTGTTACCTGATCTTATCTGTAACCATAAAATTTCTATGTATTGGAGCTATTGAACTGTGACACATGTTAGATACAATATCTGGGCTACATGCTTATCCTGTTGGGATCCACTGAGGTCATTTCTGTTGTTGATTTATCTGATTTCATTACATTACATACTCAATCATACGCATTAATATGCATATCATATCTCATTCTCTATTACCATTTATTGACACATCATATCATCATTTTGGGCTAATTTTGTTACACCCCATGTTTTTGTACGTGAAAGTACGTCGTAAGTCAATTGATGTAATCTCAGAAATGAGATCCTCTTTGAAAGTATATGAAATGATTTAATGTTGTTACACCCCATACTTCAGACGTCGCTGTCATTATAGGATTATCCAATGTAAGCTCAAAAAGGACGGAATCCTTCTACAAGGATAAGAAAGGTTTACCGAAGTATTAAGTAAGTTAAGATGAATAAGAGACTTTTTAATCAGGATTTAAATGAGTTTAAAGTCATTGTATGACTATATATGATGTTTGGATGTAAAATATAAAGTTTGGGAAAAATCAGATTTAAGTTGCGGAAAAATCGAGCTAAGATTTGCCTTGTAACGAGCCATTTTGAGAAATTAAATTTGTAAGCTTTATGATGTCATTTTTTGACATATATAATAACAAAATGAAGGTATTTGAACCTAGTCTCCGACGGTCCAAACCATTTATTAATATGATATCGGGGTAGAGAAATAGGGATTTTTAAAGTAGGGTCGCCAAGTCACGTCGCCGCACTTCGGAGAAACTGGAAGGTTTATAGGCCAGGTTTCGAGGCCAGTTTCTCCCAATTTATTGAGATTTACAGGGAGATATTTACATTTAATTAAAGCCGACGTATCTAGTTTCTAACGCTTCAAACCGTTCGTCGATACGATGTCGGAGTAGAGAGATATCCGTATTTTTGCGCGACTGCACAAGCAGCTCGGTTGCGACCCACTTGAGATGGCCACCGATCTTACGTCATTTAAAAGATGTTTCAGCCTCATTTCGAGTCATTTCTCACCCATATTTCATCCAAAAGCTCTCCAAGACCCTCCAAGACCATCCCTAACAAATCCCAAGATACCAAGAACCAAACTCAAGGGAAATCAACTCAAATCATCATCTAAGGTGTTAAAGACTACAAGAGAATGCTTCTATGATGTTGTGGTGTGATTGAGGGCTATTGTGAGCTAAGTTGAGATAGGGTTTCGAGTTGTATCTGCTTTCCAAGGTATGTATAATATCTTTTTGATTGTGCCTATGGTTAATCTTGTGTTGTTTGAGTGAAAAGAACCATAAGATAGCACTTGAAAGAGCATGGGATATGGTTGTCTTTTTGGTTGGACTGTTTTGTGGCCAAATATATGATTTGTGGTGGCTGGGAATTGTGAGAAATAATTTGATACTATTGTGGCTTCTGTCATTAAGATTTCTAGGTGTTAACTAAGTTGATTGAAGAAGAAAAGATGAAAAACAAGTGATTGACGATAAATATTAAGGTGCTAGGGGGTTGTTTTGGAAGGCATTTTGTGGATGTTTTGAACTAGAAATAATATAGTACATATAAGTATGATGTTCTGAAGGTTGTAAACTAATTAATGAAATAAGAGTTGGATTCAACTTATATCTTGTTATGAGTAAAAACGAGCTTGCCGCTCAATATGATTGTTAAGATAATCAGAGAAACTCATATTAGATTATATTGTTGTTGTTGCTATTGTTGGTTATAGTTGTTGTTGTTAGGCTGTTGATGACCCTTAGTGGTCTTTGGGATGTATTAAAAATAGGAGAGTTGCTTCCCGATTTCCGTAAGCCACACGACTAGCCAAATACGATGGTACGTCATTATATGTTAACGGCAATATCATATTACTTGTTGTAGATGCAAGAAGTTTGTGTTGAGCTTAGTTGAGTAATAAGGAAGAGATCATATAGGTACGTTAAGGCTATCCCTTCTTTCCTTTGGCATGATCCATATGATGCAATGAAACGAGCAAGCACACAACTTTCACAAATGATTCTATTCTTAGAAGTACTAGGGTTGCCTATGTTCTTGATTCCCCATATGTCCTACTATCATATCGTCCATTCATGGGCCTCATGACATTCTGAGAGATATTATTAAGTTACTTCATTATGCATTTCATTCATTTATACATTTATATTGACCCACGACCAGGTGGCGTTATATACGCGTGTAGTATATGTATATGGGGTATGGGGAAAGGTTATGACGTTATATACCCACCACCACCTAATCAGTTAGTATACATTGATGATGTTTCCCACAGAGGCTGAGATGATATGATGGGATTCCCTTAGAGGCTTGATGATGTTATGTATACATATACCTATGCATGGTATGACATTTACATGCACATGCATGATATTATAAATGTTTTATGATTCACAGAGCTATTCAAACTTACAGGTTGAGTACTTTACTCAATATTTCTGTCATGTCTTTTATATACTACTTTCATGCATTACATATTCGGTACTTTATTTGTACTTACGTCCCTTTTACCTGGGGACGCTGCATTTCGTGCTCAGGTCTGGATAGACAGGTTGAGAGTTCTCCTAGTAGGCTATAAGCTCAGCGAAAGGTGTTGGTGCACTCCACTTGCTCCGGAGTTTCCTATTTGGTCAGTATGATTTGGATATGTATTGATTGATATGTCGAGGCCTTGTCCCGACCTTTATGACATTTATGTACTCTTAGAGGCTTGTATACAGATATCATGTATATGGATACTTGTATGGCCTTCTTGGCCTATGTTTGAGTGTACAAATCTTCATTTCGGCCTTATAGACCCATATGTCACATGTATAAGTTTCTATATCATGTTGGGTCGTC